>JAFBMS010000269.1:0-298328 GCA_019788955.1 Albula glossodonta
CACCTCTGGCATTCCATCCCCACCTCATCTCCACCTTTCATACTTCTATAGGTGTCTCCTGCAAGAACAGCCCTCCTCCCCCTTTTTAAGACTCCAGCAAAAAACCAGTTCATAATTCCCTTCTTCATCAATCATTTTTCAACAATAAATCCTCTAAACTTAAAGTTGTCAAAATGTTTTCTACTGAACTGTCATTGCAAGAGCTGGAAATGGTCAGGGTGTGGTGTTTGATGAACAATTCATTACAAAACATTAACTCCAATTCATGTAACAGGATAATTCTGTAAGGCCCATCTTTTATGCTCTACGTAATATTCATAAGCCTTGTGCCGATTCCAGGTGTACAATAGTATTGCATATACAATCTTTGATGATCAGTTTACTGATTTTAACATTAAACCTGTTGTGTTACAGTCGCCATCTTTCATCAAAGATACTATTTATTTCCCTAGTAAGCTTGTTTCATTTGATGACATTGAAGATTCTGATTTACAATGTCAATGGATTTGTCCAGTCTTTATATTAATTGATCCTCATGAAGGGGGCTGGAATGCTTTTCACTGTTATTTGGGAAAAATTATACTTCATTACAAGTCAAAACAAGTCCTTCATTAGAGTTATTGTGTGAGTTGGTAAAGCAGGCTTTGTCTAAAAACTACTTAAGTTTGAGAATTATTACTATTTGTGATCATTTTTTAATCATTATTTTACAATTAAAGTTGAACATTCAAATTGTGTGTGTACAGATCAATCCACCCCTCCACTCACCCCCGTTGCTCCCCCTTCCCCTGAACCTTGTGGATGAAAGATTTCTTGCTCATTGTAACCATTCTTTTAGTTTAGTAGTCAAAGTCGTCCAAACCACAATGCCTTTCTTCTTAGCATCATGAATACTTTCTCTTGACTGCGCCATATAAAACAATATCCAAAAAAAATGATCAACCAGTGGTGAAGTGATAATGACTGTGGGAATTTCCATCAATATAATACAGGATGCAAGGCCAAGCTCTGTAAAATCATCTAGTAATAATGGTAAAGTTATAGAGATTATAGAGTATAACCTAAAGGATACCTTTTCCCAGGATGTTGCCATCTTTGGGTATTCAGCATCATGTGTAGTAAGGTGTCCATTGCTTGAAGGGAACAAAGGGAGCATAATGGATTAGAGACATTTTCATATTAAAGAGATTGTGTGGAGTAAGATAAAGCTAATTAACTAATTTAATGAATTAATTGATGATCATAGTTTCTAGAGGCAAAACAGGTATTACTCCAGACCATGTAACAATTGATTTAATTGTCTGAAATCATTAAGTCTTTCTTCCAAAGTAAATCGATTGGAATGGGTTTATAGGAAGCCAATAATTATTGCATGTAATTTTGAAACCAACTCCGTTGTTTTACCATACATAGTTTTATAGTGGATGTATTGTGAGTCTCTGTTTCCAGGGAACTCTCTGAGCTTTCAGTGTACTCCTAAGCTGTAAAGAGGAAAAGAAGAGCCAGGAATGTCAAAGTTAGTCTTGAGGTTCTGAAATGCAAAAGGGCCATCTTTGCCAAATATATGTTTAAGCGCATGTACTCCTTTGTTACTCCAGTGAGGCAAGTGTAATTGTCGACTCCCCTGCAGGAGCTTGAGATTATTAAAAAGTTGGGTCCATCTATGTAAATCTATCATAATTTTATGAAGAGAGTTGTTATAGTTGTTTTCACAGTTGTGTGGAGAGAAGGATGTATTTCACTTCCAAGACATCTAAAATGCTGTACTACTGGCAAATCCAAGGGAATCACTATAGGTGTTTAGGAAGGAATTCATTTTATTACTCCTCACAAGTGGTACCAAGTATGTATAGAAAATGTAATATTTATATCCTCCGAAAGAGGGTGCCATAACATATAGGACAAATGATATGAAGATAATTCACTGGGTTCTAATGTGGCGACACAAAGTGTACCAAGGTTTTACCCCTAGTAGACTCATGAGGAAATCACTCTCATTTCATTCATTAATCAGGCTCATGTTAATAATTATGAACTATAATTATTGACACTCTAATTTATAATTAAAGTTACAACAACTTTAAAGATAAACAAAACAACAAAGTTTAGATATTAATCCATGATGGCTGAAGGCATTACTTTCAGATTGGTTCAGCTTCAGCTCATGTTCATCAACACAGACACAACGTTTAATAAAATGTATGTATTCGTTAAACAACAAATAAAATCGTAATTGGAGAACTACTGCTAGGTAGGAGTGTGCATATGCGCGCGCCTGCCTGTGTGTGCCCACCTGTGCGCACCTGCGTGCATGGGTTGGGAACAATGGGCATACATTGTTCCCATATGTATGTACATGTGTTGGTATTGTGCACAGCACTTAATGGTCCTCCAAGAAGGAAAGTTGAATCATAAATTACTGTTAGTGGAAGATATAATAGGTGGTCGCTGGTATAACAAGCCATAGCTAGTTAGCCAGTACTGTTCTTAAAGTAGGCTATACACGGTTATACTACAAATAGTGGTGGCTGGTGTAACTAGCCATAGCTAGTTAGCCAGTACTGTTCTTAAAGTAGGCTATACACGGTTATACTACAAATAGTGGTGGCTGGTGTAACTAGCCATAGCTAGTTAGTCAGTACTGTTCTTAAAGTAGGCTATACACGGTTATACTACAAATACAGTTATTGACATCGCATTACTTTTTCATTAAAAGGAGCGTGAACTTTCAATGCAAGTGCCTGGTGTCCATCTTGCGTGTAGTTGCTGGAGTTAGCAAATACTTTGATGAACAAGGGGTTTGTCCTTCCACAGGGTTGGGTAGTTATGGATTACATGTATTCGGGATTACGTAATCAGATTACAAAACATAAGTAACTGTAATCATCCCAGATTACATTTGAAAAAATGCCCAATTAGATTAGTTACATTGCCAAGGATTACTTGATTACATTTTTTATGTTATGTTTATATTATGTATAAGGCACTTACTTATATTTGATTTGATTATTTTTCTACTTTTATTGAGAACCTTTTTGCAAATTTTCAATTAAGCATGTAACAAAATACTGATACAGGAATGGCCGGTATAACATCCGTTCAGGCAACGTCCGACCGCACATACTAGATATACATATACAGTATATACATTTACGATTATACAGTATGTTTACAATATATTATTGTATTATGTTTCCAGTATTGTATAGTATTGACCTACTTAACCCATAAATCACCTCGCCAGACACGTGTACAGTATCTTGGCTATTTAGTAAATACAGGTACACTACAGTGTCCAGTATAGCATTGCTAAGTATATAAGATAATATGGTGTTTGCACAACCTCCAAATCACATAACGTCCTATTTCACAGAACGTATCATGGAAGTTAAACTATGCATACCTGTATATGTAAGTGTGCCGCAGGCAAAAGCCTCTTGCAACATCTGAGTCTGGAGTTTGTTTTGAACACTCAACTGTTCTTTTGTGGCTCTCATCCATAGACTCCGTACTGTTTGACATGATTCTTGCATAGATGGTATGTCCATGCGACAGAAGTAGCCCCTCTTTTAGGTTCAAGCTCCTCATTTTGTCTTGGCTGGTTGGATTCCTTCTCCTGTTCAAATTTACCCTGTTCTGTGTCACGTTCACAATGACACAATGAGATGAACAATAGAGCAGGGGTGGCAAACCAGTCAGAGACTAAGAGCCACATTTTTTACTGTGTTACTGCAAAGAGCCACATCATAAACATGGGCACACGTTAACTGCCCCCATCCCTTCCTCTCACTCTCTCGCTCTCTCTCACACACACAGACCTCTGCTCAGCCAGATTTACTGTAAATGTCACACATCAACATGCTTTTCTGCCTGTCTTTTCAAAGTGACCAACTTGTGCTTGCGAAGTTCAGTACCCTTTGGAAATTCCTGGTCGATGTTGGCATGGAGTGAACTGAAGTGGCGCTGAAGATTTGAAGCCTTGAAATGCGCTAATGATGCCTGACATATTAGCCAGAATGGCTTGCCATTACGTTCAAAAAAAAAAAAAAAACTCTCCCACTCTGTTAAAAAAGTCCTGTGTTTATCTTCATATTTTCGTTTTTCTGTGCATTTTTTCCCTGCCATTTTGAGGGCGAACTTGACACAATACTCAACAATTAGGTTTTCCCTCCCGAAAATTTGCGTCAAACGCGCCTGTGCGTGAGATGAAAATACTGTATTGAACTCAAGCTAAGCGAACGCGCGTACACATACACATAAAAAAACACAAACACAAAATTCGATATGAACGTAAGAGCTGCATGAAACCGGGCAAAGAGCCACGGGTTGGCCAGGCCTGCAATAGAGCATAATATGAAATGATGGAAGTTTTTCTATCATCACACAATATATATATCGTAATTTCGCACGGCCCTAGCTAAACCCATACCACATTTTTCTGCAACATTAGCTAACTAACATTAGCTGGTCGATGTTAGCAGTGCTAGGCTAACTGAGAAGGAAATTTACCTCTAAGTGTTTCTTCAGATTTGAATTTGAGGTCTTTGCAGATGACAACAACTTTTTTTATGGCTTGCACAAATTGCACTGGACATACTGGAGAACACCGTTCTTGTGTTGCACATATTTGAAGTTGAAGTGATGACGATATTGCCAGGAATGGAAGGCTGTTTTGGAGGGACTGCTGCGGCTTGAACCTTCCATCTTGACTGAGCACTGTTCTTTTTTCCCCACCATAAAGTGGAGTACTTGTCTAAGAAACCCTTTATGTCAGACATGTTTTTCATGAGTTAATAGCATTGGTCATGAAAAAAGTTTCATGATTTTAAAATTGCCATACTTTAAAGACGTAATAAAAAATGTAATCAAGTAATCCTTGGCAGTGTAAATGTAATCTAAATGCACATTTTTAAATGTAAACTGGACTGATCACAGTTTCTTATTTTTTGTAATCTGATTATGTAATCCTGATTACATTTGATCCGTTAGTACCCAACCCTGACTATAACACACTAATATTTTTACTATCAGTTTATCAAATTGTGTAATTTCCTTCGAGAAATATGTAACCTGTTCAGATGATAGGCAGATGTTGTATGAAATATCTATACTACTTTGCTGAAATTAAACTAATCATCATGACTGTTATTGGAACCTTATAAATATGTTAAAGTCGCTACTGCTGTTTCATACATATATGGGCATATGGGCAATCATTTGCATTCAGTACTACACCATGAAGCCTGACAATGTATTGGAACAGGTTTTTGGCTGGAAGAGCCACATGCAAGCCCCTATTGGTTTTGTACATCTAGCTATTTGTAAGTGGAGCCCCCTGACTGATTCATTTTAGTCAGAGGCTAAGATTTAGTAAAATAAAAAATGTAGTATTACAGCCAATGTCACCGCATGACGGCATGTCCTCTGTCTTTTTTTCTCTCCACTGATCTAGTCACTCTGCTCTGATGGTGTTTTCTTGTTTGTGTATGTCAGACACCTAAGATTACATTTTTGAGAGACAGGACCCAATCCAGACATAATAAAGGTCAATGATCCCACTCTTTCCCACATTTTTCCGATGCTTGTGGACAATTGAGTCATTTTGCCATCTCAAACACCTCTCTTAAGTCTGACAATCTAGGTAGCTTAGTTACCTACTTAATGTATCTCTTTGTTAGAAGAGTTTATTCATTCATTTAGTTCAGGGTTGCCAGTTTTACAAGAATAAGCATTCTGCCTTATTCTGCCAAGTAAATCTTTATTATTAAGGGAAAGCATGTTTAATTAGGGGAGAAAAATGTGGCCAAAACTGTGCGAAGGTTGCTGGATGAACGGATTTCTGGAGAGAGACCTCCAGGATGACCATGTTTGCAACCATTCTTGATCTTGAGGCCCAACTAGCAGCACTCCCCAGTAATCCAGAATTGTTAGAGTTCCAGGGAATGATTGGTATGCCCTTTGCACTCACCAAAGCCAGAAGGGGGGAAGATACAGACCAGACAGGGTGTGTAGACTTAGAAAAAGGCACACATTTCAGAGAGGGGCGGCATCTCCAGAGATTGCGGTGACTAACCGCATCATGCCACTGCAGGACGAGTTGGCCCAAGATCCTTTGAGTGGGAGGCCTGAATAGTCCCAGGTCCCCAAGTGGCCTCATTCTCTAGGAAAAGGGAGCTAATGATAGTGGGGTACTCAGTCATTAGATTGGTAGATAGCATAGTGTGTTTGTATGACAAGGAGTCTCACAGAGTCTGTTGAGACCTCCTGGGACATGCAGACAAGCTCCTGGCCAGAGCGGGGTAGGATTCAGTAGTCTCCATGTAGAAGCGAATGGCATAGGAAGGGGTAGGTTTGAGGTTCTGCAGGACAGATCCATTGAGCTAGTAGAGAAGATTAGGAGCAGAATCTCCACAGGGGTCTTCTCTGAAATTCTACCAGTACCACATGCAAGAAAAGGAAAGCAAGCCCTTTGAGGTTTATGGAGGTTTAACATGTGGCTACCAACGTGGTGTGAGAAGAGGGGTACATGTTTATGGGGCACTTGGACTCCTTTTGGAACACGGGTGACCTGTACAAGCATCACAGGGTACACCTGAACTGGAGGGGTACCGCTGCATTGGTCCAGCGTATGCTAAGGGTAGTGGAGGGTTATTTAAACTACGCCCTAGGGGGGCAAGGAAGTTAATTAGTGGAAAGGACGAGACGGAGAGACTCCCAGAAAAGAACATACCATGGCTTAGTATTTTATTAGTGGTGAAGACACTATGATTGCAAATCAGTCAGAGCAGTACTGTAATAGAGGTGGTTTTGAGCAGCTGCAGATAGAAGGAAAAGACATTCACACCTGAAATGCCTCTTTAAATGCTAGGAGCATAAAAAATTAAATTTTGGATCCAGAAACAGAGGGATGAGTATAATGTAGAGGGATACAAGAAATAGTTACGTATGCCAAAATGTTCAAGTTTGCCTAATAGTTACGTATGCCAAAATCTTTGAGTTTGCATACGCAAAAAAAATTCTGATTTATAAAACGTGCAAACACAACACATACATATGTCTTCTGTTATAAATCACAACTATCCTACAATTGTGCGTGCGTGAACACGCACCACAACCACACCCTGAAACGCCCACATTTAAGCATATATGGTGCTCCGGAAGTCGAAATCAATTAAGTAAGATCTATAAATAATGTGTAGAACAGAGCAATACATTTTAAATGCAATAATGGCAGAGAACAGGGGAAACAAAGAAACTGCAAAAGAAGCTGCAAGAATCCTAAACAGACATTAGAAAAAATATAATTTCAGGTGGCCACATCACCAGGGTAACATACAAAAACACCTTGCATGGCAGGAGGTTACCGCGGCTGTCAGTTTCTCAGGTATAGAGAGCCGCATGCAGATCAAAATAAATAAAAGATGGTCCGACATAAAGCTTGAGGCAAACAGGCTTCTACTTGCCCAACTGCAAGTTTATAGGCAACGGGCAGCGATATGGAGGGTGCCACCACTGAGCCCCGTCAATGAGTGGCTGGCTACAATTACCGGAGTTGGTTTCAAATGTTACTGTTCATTAGAGTGAACGAATCATGACATGACCCTGGCCATCGGGCAACCACATAATGTCTGTGTTAATTTTGCATCGCAAATCACTCGCACATTTACTGAATGGAAATTCTTATGATTTACTTAAGTAGAAGTCATTGGTTGTTCTTTTGGATTCTACCAATCCTAATTATTCTTAGGACCATAATTAGGTCCAACTCTGAGTCATAGTTTATTTATGTACAAGGGCATCCAGAAAACACATGTAACCAAGATCTTTTGATCTGAAGAATGAAGAATGCTTCACATATATAATATGCAAATAAATAATATATATACATGTATATATATGTATATATATATATATGTTAGAATATGCTATGACTACATTTAGAAAGAAGTAGTAGTTGATCTTGCAAGTGATCTCAGTGCTAATAGCTGAGGCAGGTTGGTGGCATTTGCCTCCTACTAATATCATGGTGGAGTAAGACTTTTGCTTTTTAGTCATATAAACAGTGTCATGATAGTTAAACCACTGGTATTTCTTACACAAAATCCAGGCAGCAGCCTTCTGCTAAAAAGTCAGTCTTTGGCAGTCTGAAGTGTCAGTACTGTGTTGAGTCTTAAACGTTTACCAATCAAAACAGTGGTGATGTGTTCCCATGTCCTGTAATGCTCTATTCTGTCTGGCAAAAAAGAACATATATGAATTTTTTAACATTAATAATTTACCTGTGCTTACCTGTTTTCCAGTTGTTTTTAGTAAAGTCTAGCTAGTGTGTATCTGGAGTATTTGCCTGTGTATTTGTGGGCAAGTGGGCAAGTTAAGTCGTGGTGATGAAATGGCGATTGGAGCAACAGAGAATTGACAGTTGTAAGTGAAGATTCAAAACTATGAAAGAACTCTTTGTGTCAAACAGAAGGAGCCGACACAGTAAAGTGTGCTGAACCGCCCATTTCTAACTTTCAAATACCTGAAGCTTTGCAATGTGTTGGAAAGCAAACGCTCCATGATGTTATCCTGTTTTAAAAGTGCATCCTAAATTTGCTGTTTTTTGAGGCTACAGTGATTTCTTATTTAATGATGACTTAATGCTAATATGAGGATTCTGATATCCCCCAGAGCCCTCCCCACCAGGGAAGCTGAACATTATCTCTTTGCATGCTACATCAGTCTGTCTGTCCTGGGACAGACCCACAGACATGGAGGGAGTCCCCCACACATTCAGGGTGACCATCTGGAACTCCACAGGGCAGAGAAAGTCCATCGACACAGATGAGAACTCCACAGTCCTGTCCCACCTGAGACCTGGGACTGAGTACAGCATCTCAGTCTGTACTGTACTGCAGAGCACCGATCTGGAGAGTGTGCCTGTCCCCATCACTGTCTACACAGGTGAGTAACACCCCACCTGACTGTTATACACTCTATGAGCCTCTATCAGCAGGTGCATTCATCCACACCACCACCTGAACTGGTATGTAACTTCCGAAATTGAATTCATCCTGCCATGATATTGTGACGCTGAACAGGGAGGTTCAGCAAGGTGGGACGGCACAATGAAGCACAAACACAAGAGCGAGTGACTTTGCCAGGCTCGCAGCCTGTTTTAATAACGAAAACACAAAAGGAGTACAGCCTGCAGCTAAGAAACAGCTGTGACCAGCAACACAACCAGCAGTAAAATAAAATAATAAACAATGGCGAAGGACCGGCAGGCAGGCGATCTCCCTCTGCGAACCTTGTAATTCCTTCAGCTAGCCAGAGTCTGTGAAGAGCAAAGAAATACAGCTGGTTAGAACCCCAAGAGCGGAGACGGTATCTCTCCTCGAACATGGGACCGCGGCGAATTTGGTAGTCCCACAATCACCCTGGAGTAGCGGCAGCTGGGCTGATTGCTGAAGGGCTGCAGGTGTTCCTTGTTGGGGTTGTAACAGCCCATCGCCGCTCTCCAGGGTGCTGCTGCTTTGGCTGCACGCCCGGCGCTGTCCTGCGTTCTGATCGTGTCTTTCCAGTGGCGGTTTGAGATGACTGTCGGTGGGCACTGCGGTGCTGGAGGGGGGCACCTCCTCTTGCCCTGCCACACTCCTCCCCCCTTTAGCAAACGGCCACTGGAGCAGGACGCGGTGGCCCAGAGGGCATGCAGCCAGGACAAGCCGTCCGCGTTCCCATGGCGTGTTCCTGGGCGGTGGACGACCCTGAAAGAATAGGGCTGCAGGGAGAGGAACCAGCGAGTGACACGTGCGTTAGTGTTTTTCTCCTGTGCCATCCACTGCAAGGGAGCATGATCAGTCACCAGTGTGAATTGTCGCCCAAGGAGGTAATACTGCAGTGAGCTAATGGCCCATTTGATAGCTAGGGCCTCCCGCTCAACAGCAGCATACCTGGACTCACTGGGGCGCAACTTACGGCTCAGAAAGAGTACCGGGTGTTCCTCATCGCTGTACATCTGGGACAGGACAGCTCCCAACCCGGTCTCCGAGGCATCCGTCTGGACCACAAAGGGACGGCCGAAGTCGGGCGTGTGGAGGACAGGATCGAAACACAACGCCGCCTTCAGGTCGTGGAAGGCAGTCTCCTCGGCTGGGCCCCACGGTACCTTCTCAGGCGACCCCTTCCTGGTTAGGTTTGTCAGGGGTGCAGCTACTGTGGAGAAATGAGGGATGAACCGACGGTAATATCCGGCCAAACCGAGAAAAGCACGTACCTGTGTTTTGGTGCGGAGCTGCGGCCACTCCCTTACCACTTTGACTTTTCGCTCCTGGGGTTTGAGCAGGCCCTGCCCAATGTTGTACCCCAGGTACTGTGCTTCGCTCTGCCCTATGCAGTACTTCGCCTGGTTAGCCGTTAAGCCGGCACGACGAAGGGCCCCCAACACCGCACTGACCTGGGTGAGATGCTCGGACCAGGAGCGGGAATGGATGACCACATCGTCGATGTAGGCGGCTGCATAGAGCTGGTGAGGCCGGAGTATCACGTCCATCAGGCGCTGGAACGTAGCGGGAGCCCCATGAAGCCCAAACGGAAGTACCCGGTGCTGGTGCAGCCCAACAGGACCGGCACACGGCGTCTTCTCACGGTCTGCGGGAGCGAGGGGCACCTGCCAATAACCCTTGGTTAGATCAAGTGTGGTTATAAACCTCGACTCACCCAGCCGTTCGATCAGCTCATCCGCTCAGGGCATGGGGTAGGCATCGAACTCCGACACCGCGTTCAGCCGCCTGAAGTCATTGCAGAGCCGGAGGGGGCCATCAGGTTTCGGCACCAGCACGATGGGGCTTGACCAGGGGCTGCATGCCTCCTCGATGACTCCCGTTTGCTTCATCCGCTCAATCTCTTCCACCATTGCTGCCTTACGCGCCTCAGGAATATGGTAAGGCCGCACCACAGTGTTCCTCGGAGTCCGGATGTGGTGCTCGACTATGTCGGTGCGACCTGGGGAGGCAGAGAACACCTGGCGATATTGGTCAATGAGCTCTCTTACCTCCTGCCGTTGGTGAGGGCTCAGGTCAGCACCGATGCGCACCAGGTCTCTTGGGGCCGGACTGACCTCCTCTGTGGTAAACAGGGCAGCCCCCCCCTCCGTGGGGCCGGCCACCCACCTCTTTAACAGGTTGACGTGTCACACCTGCTGCGGTTTTCTTCAGCCGGGCTGGTCGACGCGGTAGTTGACCGGCCCTACGCGCTCCCGGATGGTGTAGGGCCCCTGCCAGGTAGCCAGGAACCTGTTCTCAAGAGTGGGGATGAGGACCAGAACCCGCTCACCTGGCTGGAACTCGCGGGGCTGCGTGGGCCGGTTGTAGGCTCGCTGCTGGGCACGCTGGGCCTCGACCATGTGCTCCCGCACCAAGGGCATGATGTGGGCGATACGCTCCCGCATGGCCTCCACGTGCTCCACCAGGCTGCGATGGGGGGAGGGCTGCTCTTCCCAGGTCTCTCGGGCAATGTCCAGCAGTCCCCGGGGTCGTCGCCCATACAGCAGCTCGAATGGGGAGAAACCTGTGGAAGCCTGCGGGACCTCACGGATGGCAAAGAGCACATAGGGGAGTACCTGGTCCCATTCAGTGCCGTCCGCCGCCACGACCTTCCGGATCATCCGCTTCAGCGTCTGGTTGAAGTGTTCGACCAGCCCGTCAGTCTGTAGATGGTACACCGATGTACGGAGCTGGGAAACACGCAGCAGGCGACACAGGTCCGCCATTACCTTGGACATGAAGGGGGTCCCCTGATCCGTTAGGATTTCCTTGGGGATCCCCACCCAGCTGAACAGGTGCACCAGTTCTCGAGCGATGTTTTTGGAGGTGGCTGTCCGTAGGGGTACCGCCTCTGGGTAGTAATCCAGGATGACCAGGATGTATTGGTGTCCACGCGCTGATTTGGGGAGGGGTCCGACCAGGTCCATGCCCAGGCGTTCAAAGGGTGTCTCTATAACAGGGAGAGGGATTAAGGGTGCAGGGGGTGGCCGACAGGGGGATGTTACCTGACAGGTGGCGCAGGCGCAGCAATAGTCCCAATATTTACAGTAGCTGCACACATAACTGGTTATGCTAATGTGACAGGTGCATTAACTGTATTTTGTAGCCAATTACAAGTAATGTTAAAGGGGTCAATATTATTGTCCTGTGTTTTTGGACTGTATATATTTCACTGTGGCTGTCGTCAGATGTAGCCAGCCTAAAGCTGACAGGTAAGGGTTTAATGTCATTGGCCATTTCTGGCCTTTTTGAGTGTGTAGAATGATCTTATACAAAGTGAACAGCTGTTTCACATCATGAATAGCTAAACTATATCATAGAGTTTAGCATGGCTATGACTGTGTGTCGCCAATTACCATCCAACACCAGAACTATCTGTTTTAGGAATTGTCTAGTGAACGCATCAAGAAATTAGTGGAACATGTTTTATGGATCTATTTGTCAAATTCAAAATATATCAATATGTCTTGTGTGCTCCCTGTGAACTCTGTCCCACCTCTCCCTTCCTGTAAAACAAAGTAAGGGTAATGTTCAGGTTAAGAGCAGGATTTCAAACCTTATATTTCCTGCTCACATGTAACCACTGTTGCAATGTTGGTAAGAATACTGTGACAGAGGGCTCTGTCACGGTAAGCAAGGAAGAACCCGCAAGCGCCTTCTTCACAAAAGCTGATATATCTATCCTGATACCCCCAGGGCCCTCCCCACCAGGGAAGCTGAACATCTCCTCTGTGTATGAGACATCCGTCTGTCTGTCCTGGGACAGGCCCACAGACATGGAAGGAGTCCCCCACACATTCAGGGTGACCTGGTGGAACTCCAGAGGGCAGAGAGAGTCCATCACCACAGATGAGAACTCCACAGTCCTGTCCCACCTGAGACCTGGGACTGAGTACAGCATCTCAGTCTGTACTGTACTGCAGAGCACTGGTCTGGAGAGTGAACCTGTCCACATCATCGTCTGCACAGGTGAGTAAAACCCCACCTGACTGTCTGTTATACACTCTATGAGCCTCTATCAGCAGGCGTATTCATCCACACCACCACCTGAACTGGTATGTAACACCCGAAATTGAATTCATCCTGCCATGATATTTACAGTAGCTGCACATATAACTGGTTATGCTAATGTGACAGGTGCATTAACTGTATTTTGTAGCCAATTACAAGTAATGTTAAAGGGGTCAATATTATTGTCCTGTGTTTTTGGACTGTATTTATGTCACTGTGGCTGTCCTCAGATGTAGCCAACCTAAAGCTGACAGGTAAGGGTTTAATGTCATTGGCCATTCCTGGCCTTTTTGAGTGTGTAGAATGATCTTATAGAAGGTGAATAGGTGTGTCACATCATGGATAGCTAAACTATATCATGGAGTTTAGCATTGCTATGACTGTGTGTCGCCAATTAGCATCCAACACCAGAACTATCTGTTTTAAGAATTGTCCAGTGAACGCATCATGAAATTAGTGGAAGATGTTTTATGGAGATCTATTTGACAAACTCAAAAATATCAAGTCCTATATTCTCCCTGTGAACTCTGTCCCAGCTCTCCCTTCCTGTAAAACAGAGTAAGGGTAATGTTCAGGTTAAGAGCAGGAATTCACACCTTATGTTTCCTGCTCACATGTCACCACTGTTGCAATGCTAGTGTGAATGCTGTGACAGAGGGCTCTGTCACGGTAAGCAAGGAAGAACCTGCAAGCGCCTTCTTCATAAAAGCTGATATATCTATCCTGATACCCCCAGGGCCCTCCCCACCAGGGAAGCTGAACATCACCTCTGTGTATGAGACATCAGTCTGTCTGTCCTGGGACAGACCCTCAGACATGGAGGGAGTCCCCCACACATTCAGGGTGACCTGGTGGAACTCCAGAGACCAGAGAGAGTCCATCACCACAGATGAGATCTCCACAGTCCTGTCCAACCTGAGACCTGGGACTGAGTACAGCATCTCAGTCTGTACTGTACTGCAGAGCACCGGTCTGAAGACTGAACCTGTCCACATCACCGTCTGCACAGGTCAGTAACACCACCTGACTGTGTGTTATACACTCAATAAGCAGGTGAATTCATCCATACCACCACCTGAACTGGTATGTAACTCTTGAAATTGAATTCATCCTGCCATGATATTTACAGTAGCTGCACACATAACTGGTTATGCTAATGTGACAGGCGCATTAAATGTGTTTTGTAGCCAATTACAAGTAATGTTAAAGAGGTCAATATTATTGTCCTGTGTTTTTGGACTGTATTTATTTCACTGTGGCTGTCCTCAAATGTAGCCAGCCTAAAGCTGACAGGTAAGGGTTTAATGTCATTGGCCATTTCTGGCCTTTTTGAGTGTGTAAAATGATCTTATGCAAAGTGAACAGGTGTGTCACATCATGGATAGCTAAACTATATCATGGAGTTTAGCATTGCTATGACTGTGTGTCGCCAATTAGCATCCAACACCAGAACTATCTGTTTTAAGAATTGTCCAGTGAGCACATCATGAAATTAGTGGAAGATGTTTTATGGAGATCTATTTGACAAACTCAAAAAGTATCAAGTCCTATGTGCTCCCTGTGAATTTCACACCTTATATTTCCTGCTCACATGTCACCACTATTGCAATGCTAGTATGAATGCTGTGACAGAGGGCTCTGTCACGGTAAGCAAGGATGAACCCGCAAGCGCCTTCTTCACAAAAGCTGATATATCTATCCTGATACCCCCCAGGGCCCTCCCCACCAGGGAAGCTGAACATCTCCTCTGTGTATGAGACATCAGTCTGTCTGTCCTGGGACAGACCCACAGACATGGAGGGAGTCCCCCACACATTCAGGGTGACCTGGGGGAACTCCAGAGGGCAGAGAGAGTCCATCACCACAGATGAGAACTCCACAGTCCTGTCCCACCTGAGACCTGGGACTGAGTACAGCATCTCAGTCTGTACTGTACTGCAGAGCACCGGTGTGGAGAGTGTGCCTGTCTACATCACCACTTGCACAGGTACGTAACACCCAACCTGACTGTTTGATGCATCTTTAACTACCCCAAATATATAGTAAATATGCAGTTGAGGGAGACGAGGAGAGAGGTGTGACATGCATGCATTTTATCAACATATACCTATTTATAGATATATTTTATGGATAAGTTTAACAGGAGCATTTAGTATGAGTTGAAGAGGCTTGATGGCATATACAGGGAGACCAGCAAAGAGAGAATTACCATAGTCCAGTCCAGACAGAACAAGGGCCTGGACAAAGAGCAGATAAACAGACAGATTATGCAAAAATTGTTGAGGGTGAAATGACAGGTCCAGGTTACCTTGGGAATGTGCTCTGAATACATCAACGAAATGCTAAGATTCTTCATGGTCTTGGATCCTCACACTCAGCGCTGCTCACTTTTGGGTAGGTTTAGTTTGAGATGCAGCTGGTCCTCCAAGACAAGACTTTAGCCAGGCTGGCTTTGCAAAGGGCAATGTCCGCCTCAGTGGGTGGAAAGGACAGAAAGAGCTGTATGTCATCTGCAGATGTGGTAGGAAAAGCAATGGGGTGACGTTTTTTTCAGCCAAGGAGTGTTATTTTTCAGTGAACCGGTAAAGCTATGGAATTTTATAGGTGCAAAGAAGCCATACTGTTCAAAGTGGTCAGAACATATTAGGAATTTCTTGAATTGTGTCTCCCCATATTGGTACGGTCACACTTGGCTTCTAAAATCCGCTTCGCGGCGCGAATTGTGGGCGGACACCTGGATTCCGTTAATTCAGTTAATTCAGGCATCCGCGATTCAATTGTAGTTTTCATCAGCGTAGCTAATAACAGACAGCTACCGAGCTAGCAAGCTAAACACCTAGGTAGAAGCTAGCGGGTAGCTACCTTTTACCCATCAGATAGCTAGCAAGACAGTTAATGAGTAGTAGCAACCAACAGCCTATTTTCACACATTTGTACAGTATTCACTGTCTATTACAGTTTTTACACTGATGTCCTGCCAAGCTACCTCCCTCTTGTTCAGGGTTTTGTAATCCCTTAATGAGGTATTAAAAAGTACGAGGTGAAACGATACAACGGTTACCAACGCTAGCTCCATTTTAATTTTACAGTTTGACTTGAACTACAAGAATCAAATTGACGCGCCCTTCGGGGTCAAACAGCAGCTCTCTGATTGGCCAGACAGAGGCAGATTCGCGTGTTCGCGAGGTCAAAGTTCACCACAGTTGAACTCAGGGCGGAAAACAGAGCCCCGCCCCACGTCAAGAGAAGAGCAGATAATCTGCTCCCGGAGGCGTTGACAGTTGACGCCACCTTCCATTGACTTGAATGGAAATCCGCGCGGATATTTCGCCAAGTGTGACCGTAGCATAAGTCAGGTAAGGACTCGGATACAGACAGAGATGGATAATAAACGGAAGTTTATTAAGCAGCCAAATCACAAATTCAAAAAGTCAAAGCCAGGTGAAGGTCAAAACCAGGAAGACATGTCAACAGGACAAAATCACAGTTCAAAGGCAGTGAAACAACGAGCAGGCAAAGTCAAAGAACCAGGTAGACACAGCTCAGGCAAAAACAGAATCCAAAAATCATAAAAGAGGACCAGGCAAAAGTGAAAAAAAAACCCAAAACCAAAATGACAGAAATCCCACATTATTGGGCAGCATTACTGGAAAAATTAACCAGGTGCATATAGCTGATGTCTTCAAATTTGTTGAAATGTTAAGAGAGCAGTACAAGTATGCACAATAAGAAATTTCAGCTCACTCCAGCAACCCTAGATACTTTCTAGATACATTATATATGGTCCTTTGAAAGGGGGCGTTGCACCCCAAAAAACTGATTGGGTGCAGATTCTGTATCTGGTTTGGCATTTTGGCCAGTAGCTTTTGAAACAAAATAGTGTGTATCTAACGTCTTCATGCTAACTATACGTGCTATGAGTGCTATTGAGTCCCAAAATGAGGCTGGAGGAAACTCCAGACTGTTATATGAAAATCCATTAAGCTTTGCCTGATCTTATGGAAACAGTAGGCAGCTCCCATGCTGTAACATTTCCAAATAAATGCAATAATCACTGGACACTTTTTGGACCTTTTCTCAATCAAATAACCTATTTGGTTAGCTTAACAGGTTATAGATAAAGCAGCTTTTATCTCTAACATCTGAAGCACATTTTCATCACTCCAAACATAGTCTCTATAACAACACATTTTATAACAACTCAGAGTTTTGTAGGCATAATATATGGTGTCATCAGCCATGTCTTTAATAGATAGCAATATCCCCCTAACAACCATCCCTCCAGATAGGAAGGGATCCCTCTGGAAGCCTGCAGGAATGACAAAGTGAATCCCTTGAACCTCTGTTTTACCTGTTCTGACAGGTGTTATGGGGAGTTGAATGCATGTAAGTAACATGCATGATCTCGTAATGCTGTAGTTTAAAATAGTAAAGTTAATAAAGTATTTTAGAGATAGATAACTATTTGATCCCTGATGTGAAATTTTCATTATAACACAACCCATCAAATATGTATAAATTATGTATTTCTCTACTTTATTTACCAAACAATGTGTTGCATTGGCACCTAGCTATCATCAAACATCTGACGTGAGGGATGCCTTACTCCCCTCATGTCTTGATTGGTTCTTTTAAATAGGTGAAATCATATATCCAGACTCCAAACCTCAAGATATTTTCAAGCGCCATGGCAAAAATCCATTTTTAAATTATTTTTATGACAAAAAGGATACCTGTTTGACTAAACTACTAAAGAGTATCTGTAGCTATGCATGATCATTTACAGTAAAGTTATATATTATTATACATATGGGGTTATTTATGGATTAATCATACAGGTTATGTGGATATGTACAGTGTAGTTATAAGGGGTTATATACAGTGTAGTTATATGGGGTTATGTACAGTGTTCCTATATGAGGTTATGTACAGTGTTGTTATATGGGTTTATGTACTGTGTAGTTGTATGATCAGATGAAGCTGTTGTCTTGTGACTCATCTTCATCTTCACTCTCCACTGCAGAGCTGTCTGCTCCAGAGAGGCTGAGGGTGGAGAAGGTGAGAAGCAGTTCAGTGAGGCTGCGCTGGGACACTCCCACTAAGATGGAGGGAGTCTCTTACACCTACAGCATCACCTACACCTGTGATGGAGAGGGACCCAAACAACAGACGACTGGTTCCAAGAGCAGTTCAGCAGACCTGTGTGATCTGAAGCCAGGGGTGGAGTACAGCTTCAGCATCTGCACAGTGCTTCATAACGGCAGCAGGAGCAGGGCCTGTTCAGCACAGACACACACACGTAAGTGTGGATATGGGGTATACAGGGAGGCTGATTGCAAGTTTGTATGAAATGGAGATCACCACCCAATTGCATATAGTTCTGTTTCTCCTATCACAAAGCTGGGTTACATTTTCAGAGATATATATCTAACTATTTCATGGTAACCTTACAGACCTCAGTCCCAGGTGGTGCATTCCCCAAAACATTGTCTGAAGTTTCTCATAAGGACCCTCAATGTTTTTTTATTTTGTATTTGTTTTTGCTGTTTGATTTTTCATGTTCTTAGAATAACATTTTTCAATTTAGGCCTAAGTTTATTTTGTAAATTTGAATGTGTGAATGGACATTTCCTGTACAAAAAGTCCAAATGCTGGTATTGCCATCATTCTTTTATTTTTGCCATGTGAAAGACATGGATGTGAGTATCATTTAATACAGTTTATATAAAATGCATTATATATGAGAAATAAGTGAGACACAAAATGTGTTAATCACACGTAAACTGTTTTTAAATATGAAATTAACAATAAAGTAGGGCTGGGACAATTGATCGAAATTTGGTATATTGCGATCCAAAAATATTACAGTCCATTTTGTAAGTCAGAAAATTATGTCGTGATATTTGCTACTTTGTATTGTACCCTGGTATTTAACCACAAACGCGGTGATCTGTGATGATCTTACAACCACAAGATTTTTCTGTCTCTCCTCCAAATGAAGGATACATCGGTGTATCCTACTATGGAAGTCTTTTCACATTTCTGGGTGGCATCATTGTGCTCAGGACCATTCAGATTAAAAGACCATCCCAGAATATTTCACCATCGAATATTTCTAAAATATGGTAAGGGTTTGCCCAACACTTACGTAGTCTAAGTGCAAGACCAGTAAAGGTAATCGGATAATTTACATTAATAGGGAAACATTACCATTTGCTTTTTCAAACATATCCACATTGACATGATATATTCACATTTTTGAGTTGCAGATGGTAATTTTACCAATGTAAAATTGAGCAAGTTATTGTAGTGGCAGGTTTATTTATTACCTTACACATATGTTTATGTTAAATCTTGAGCAGAATGCGAGCAATGCGAGCAGAATGAACTGACATTCATAGTTTAATGCATAAAAAGTGCTGGAGTCGGATGAGAAGTGCGATTGGCTTAGGTATCCACACATGGCCGGATTAACACACCAGAGGTCCCCTGGGCAAGCAAATGCTAAGTGAATCTATGAGCAAGCAAGACTTGCCTACCAGTTAGCACGTTGGACTACCAAGCCACAATTAGCACATTTTCTTGAGATCATTAGTGGTTGATAATGCTGACTTTGCTGAACCATATCATTGCTATTTCAATAGCTTTATTAGCAATCATAATATAACAGACTAAATGGTTTTGGAGCCAAGGCAAAATAGAAATAGGGTCCGGATAATTTTTGTACTGGGACGGGGGTTAAAATCTGCCAGCTGTCCACCAGCCCCTCATTGGCCCCTTTATTGTTGGATAGAGGGGCCAATGTTAATGGACTGACTGGTTTTCGTTTCCAGGGATGGGGGGCCAGATAATCCACACAATCCACTGGCACTTTATGGGGCCCCATTGGCAATTAGGGGCCCAAGGTGGCTGCCTAACAATGTTCACCTGCAATATGCAGTGTTTCTCCGACCGCTGCCCTGTCCAACCTGGTACTCCAGGTAGAGAGATAGTGTAGAGAGAGAGTCGCATCAAAGTTCAAAATGCTTGATCGCCACGTGATTCACATAGACTTCAGATAGTTCCATGAAGTTCTTGGCAGGCAATTTGAATAATAGAGAGAGATAGAACTGCGATTTTTGGCATTTAGTAGTCAATAAATGCATTGATTTACAATATTTATATAGCATACCTACATGTGTATGTAGTTACATCAATATGTTTTTTAAAAAGTAAAATTCAGTACTATTTGAGGATTAGTGTGAACAGCTGATGCTACCTGCCCTGTTGACATATTTTAGGTTAAGGTTGCTGACAGGTGACTATCAGTGATAGTCATAAATTCATTAAATAAATCTTGAATAAACTCTTATAAACTCAGAAACATGAATATTATGTCGAGCAGTTTGTCTGTACCCTTTCCTCCTTGTTGTCCTTGCATATAGTCTCCACTATATGGTTTGTTGTGCTGCATGGGGATGCTCCAATTGCTCAGAGAAAGGAGTATGAATGTATGGTTTCCCCACTGACATGGAGAGGAGAAAAAAAGGTTGACTCAAGTCAGCAGGAGCAATCTTACTATCACTGAGGACAACAACAACAAAAAATATGTGAGGTAATCATATTCAAACACTGCATTTGCACTTTTTCACAAACAAAGACTACACCATTGGGAAGCTTGTTGGTTTATTAAGTATATGGAACAGGGAAAGGCTTGCAAAACCCAGGGAGTAGAGACTCAGGGTGCAGGATGCCATCCATCCAAAATCAACTGAGCTGCAACTTGACATAGACAGGTAATAGTCAACAAAATCACAAAGCCCAAAACCACTCAACCCATAAGTTATGTTTTTTTTACTGTTTAGAAGTCTTAAATATTCACTCTGACGCAGTGGTTCTTAACCTTGTTGGAGGTACTGAACCCCACCAGTTTCATATGCGCATTCACTGAACCCTTCTTAATTGGAAAAATAAAATATGATTTTTTCAAATTCAAAACATAGGTATATACAGTTGAAACCAGAAGTTTACATACACTATATAAAAAGGTACATAACCTTTTTTTCTCACCGTGTAACATTAAATCAGATTAAACTTCTCCTGTTTTTGGTAAATTAGGATTACCAAAATTATTTCTATTTGCTAAATGCCAGAATAATGAGAAAAGGCTTTTTTTAGACAATTTTTATTACTTTCTTCAAAGTCAGAAGTTTACATACACTAAGATTACTATGCCTTTAAACAATTTGGGAAAGCCCAGATGATGATGCCATGTCTTTGGAAGCCTCTGATAGGTTGATTGACAACATTTGAGTTAATTACAGGCACACCTGTGGATGTATTTTAAGGCACACCTGAAACACACTGCTTCTTTGTGTAACATCATGGAAAAATCAAAAGAAATCAGCCAAGATATCAGGAAGAGAACTGTAGACTTGCACAAGTCTGGTTCATCCTTGGGTGCAATTTCCAAAAGACTGAATGTGCCACGTTCATCTGTTCAAACAATTACACGCAAGTATAAACAACATGGGAATGTCCAGCCATCATACCGCTCACGAAGGAGACGGGTTCTGTGTCCCAGAGATGAACGTGCTTTGGTCCGAAATGTGCATATCAACCCAAGAACAAAAGCAAAAGACCTTGTGAAGATGCTGGCTGAAGCTGGTAAGAGTGTGTCTTTATCAACAGTGAAACGAGTCCTGTACCGACATGGGCTGAAAGGCCACTCTCCCAGGAAGAAGCCATTACTCCAAAAGAAACATAAAAAGCCAGATTACAGTTTGCAAATGCACACAGAGACAAAGACCTTAATTTTTGGAGACATGTCCTGTGGTCTGACGAAACTAAAATTGAACTTTTTGGCCATAATGACCATCGTTACATTTGGAGGAGAAAGGGGGAAGCTTCCAAGCCTGAGAACACCATCCCAACTGTGAAATATGGGGGTGGCAGCATCATGTTGTGGGGTTGTTTTGCTGCAGGAGGGACTGGTGCACTTCACAAAATAGATGGCATCATGAGGAAAGAACATTATGTGGAAATACTGAAGCAACATCTCAAGACATCAGCCAGGAAGTTAAAGCTTGGGCGCAAATGGGTTTTCCAAATGGACAATGACCCTAAGCATACTGCCAAACTGGTTACAAAGTGGCTTGAGGATAACAAAGTCAATATTTCGGAGTGGCCATCACAAAGCCCTGATCTCAATCCTATTGAGAATTTATGGGCAGAGCTGAAAAGGCATGTGCAAGCAAGGCAGCCTACAAACTTGGCTCAGTTACACACATTCTGTCAGGAGGAATGGGCCAAAATTCTTGCAAACTATTGTGAGAAGCTTGTGGGAGCATATCCAAAACGTTTGACCCAAGTCATACAGTTCAAAGGCAATGCTACCAAATACTAATGAAATGTATGTAAACTTCTGACTCTCAAGAAAGTAATAAAAAATTGTCTAAAAAATTCTCTCATTATTCTGGCATTTAGCAAATAGAAATAATTTTGGTAATCCTAATTGACCAAAAACAGGAAAAGTTTAATCTGATTTAATGTTAGACAGTGAGAAAAAAGGTTATATGCCTTTTTATATAGTGTATGTAAACTTCTGGTTTCAACTGTATTTTTCTGGTGCACAAAATGAACCGTGCATCAACATCACTGTGTTCAAAGAACAAAACCATCAAAACATGATTTTCACACAAAAACAAAAACATAATAATGAATACTTACTGCAAATCAGTGTGACTTCTGCTGTTGCCTTTCAGAGACCAGTTCAAAAATGTGCGGCTTCACCTTGGCAAGTGCCACTCTTATGTCATTTTCGCAACAAAGTCTGTTCCTTTTCTTTGTTTTTATGTCCAGCATCCTCAAAAAGGATTGCTCGCAAAGATATGTTGTAATAAACGGTATGAAAATTTCCAGAGCTTTCTTAGCAATAACAGGGTACGTTACCATTTGTTGACACCAAAACGTTGAGAGCGTTGCTGTTCTGAAGAGTTGCTGTTGAACCTGGCCCTGCTGAATTTCAATGATTTCATCAAGGTATTCATCATTGACATCTGTTGTCTCAACACTAAACGTGAACGGCTGTCTCACCCATGCTAGATATGACTCTCTTGTAGGGAAGTATCCGTCGAGAGACTGTGCAAGCTCATCTAAGTGCGTGGCAATTGCTTGCTTCAGTTCCACAGGTACAGAAATGTCTCCGATTCCAGATACATCTTTGATCTTACTTACACAATCATCCAGCAGGGGAAAGTTGTGAAGTTATTGTTCTCTGTTCGTCGTTTCCATAACAGTAGCTTTTTTTGAAAAGCCTTCAGGTTTTCTTCTGCTTCGATGATGTTGATTCCACCGCCCTGCATCTGTTGATTGAGATGATAGAGAGCTGCGAAGATATCAGCCATGTATGCTAAAATGAGAATGAACTCAGAATTTTTGAAGCAATCTGCATGACAATGTTGGTGCTCTTGCAAAAACAGGGCTAATTCCACACGCATGGCAAAAACACGATTCAGCACCTGTCCCCGGGATAACCACCGAACGTTAGAATGGTATAGAAGTACCTCGAATTCAGAGACCATTTCTTTACACAGCTCACTGAAGATGTGGTTCCTCATAGCACTATTTCGCACATTCCACTACAATTTTTAATACTTCTGCCAGTTTTGGAGGCAAGGTTTTTGTTGCCAACGCATGCCTGTGCAGAATACAATGCGTAACAATGATGTGTGGTGCATCGGCTTTCACTAGCGCACCAAAACCAGACTTTTTTCCCAGCATGACTGGAGCTTCGTCCGAACAAACTGCAGAAACCATATCCCACGAAAGATTGTTGTCTTTGAAGAAGTCATCCACAAGTTTCTTCACATCGGCTGCCTTAGTTGTTGTTGTAAGGCTTACAAAATAAAAAATCTTCCTCTATCACGATGTTTTTCATATAGCGCACGAATACAGCAAGCTGGCTTAGATTGGAAACGTCTGTGGTCTCATCGAGTTGAAGGCTGAATTTTGCCGGGCTTGACATCAGATCTGCAACTACTTGAGCCAAGATGTCTTTGCTCATGTCTTCTATTCTGTCGCTGATGGTGTCATTTGAAAGAGGAATTTGGGATAACTTAACTTCAGCCACTTTTCCCAGCATGATATTCGCCATCTTCAACATAGCTGGTTTTATGAGTGTTTCACCAATGGTGTGTGGTTTGCCCTGCTTTGCGATCAGGTAAGCAACTTCATACGATGCTGTGAGGATCGGTTTGTTGATGGGTACAAAGCCGAGAACAGGCAGAGTAGCCTTTTCATCGAATCTGGCTCTCTTCACCTTGAATTCAGCGACCGTTGTGTTCTTGTATTTTCCATCTCCATGTAGCTTAAGGAAATGTTCCCTTAGTTTTGCCGGTGCTAGACTAGAATTGCTCAACTTGGCATTGCAAATCATGCAGTTAGGACGCTGACTCCCATCATATTCCGTTATACATGTCAATCCATATTGTACATATTCGTCCGACCACTTTCTTTTTCTGCTTGACATAGTTAGTATGAAAGGATTAAAATATTAAGAAAGAAATCACACGATGTACCATCACGACAGTCACAAGTCGAGTCCTGAGCGCACCAAATTCCCTGCAGCACAGATAGGCCAAGCGATGTAGTGTGATCACCTGCAGTCAATGATGGCCAAGTGGGGCATGTCATCAAGAATCATATGAGTCGGGTGTTTGTCTTGACCTTCACCGAACCCCTGAGACTGACTCACCGAACCCCTGGGGTTCGATTGAACCCAGGTTAAGAACCAGTGCTCTAACGGATATCCTAATTTCATCACCTCCACCCATCATTCTACCACCACACGCCCCAATGTTATATTTAACTAATATTTAACTCCCCCCACTCCACCAAAAATCATGTTTAGAAACATTTTCTCTGATTCCACAACTTTGGATGAAATGGCATTAAGAGAATGGAATTTATAATTAATAGGCTGTCCGTGGTTAATGTTATGTGTTTGTAACTTTCCTAATCTGTTATCGGTTAACATTCTCTAAATCTACTAATCTAGTGGTGGATAATCCATTAACATGCTTTAATGCACATGTTTATTTGATTCAGATTTGCTGATAATATACAATCTGATTCTTTAAACTTTTTACCCTGTAAAAGAGCATCACAAACGGTCTATTCTGCTGCAACTGTACTGCACTACGAGTAATCGCTGCTAACTTCCGGGAACTATTGAGAGGCTCCACGATCTGCCATTGCTGTAAAAAAAATTGTCCATTGGAGAGAACATGGCTCTGCCCCAGGGGAAAGACTGGCATGTAATACAGGCTTCTACATTATAATGGACTGGCCCGGATCAAGTTTGTCCTTGTGGCTGCAGGCAGTTATCAAATGTCTTTATAAGAATTTCTTAATCTTATAAATCTAATCCTTCTTAATTTTCTATTGTCTCATAGAGAGCTTTATTCAAATGAGAATTTATTTTTGTATTTTGCATGCCTGAAAATTAAATTTCAATTCTGACTATTCATACTTTGTCACTGAACTATTATTAGGCTCTATCGAATCGTGTTGATATCTAATCGTGAACCTGATATCATATCAAACCGAATTGTGAGATAACTGTATCGTCCCATCCCTATTCAATAGCTAAGTGTAATAACATTAGCAAGTGGTTTCCAAAGGAAAAGGAATTTAGATGACAGACACATGAAATAGTGTTTAAACAACTTAATTTCTGTCAGTGAGAGGTAGCCGTGACCACAAATGCATTTAAATTTGTATTATGGTGTACCAGCTCCCTCCCATGATAATACTTGGGGACTGTTTGACGGTTTGAAAACAATGAATACCACCCAACCCTAATGTGAATTTGTAAAGCAACACGGGGCAACAAACAATTCTAAAGAGGCCTAATAGCTGGTGCCCAAATTGCTGGTGCATCGGTAACTAAAACTGCAAAATTATTTAATGTGATGAGGGTAACAATGTCAAAAATTATGACAGTGCATGCCAAACACAAATAAGTTGCACAGGCAAATAGGAACAGTGGTGGCAAGTCAAAAATGATCAACAACAAACAGCCACTTCACAGGATATATGCGAAAAATTCCTGAGCAGTGGCCTCAAAAATAAACATTGTGACCTTCACAAAGCTGGTATTCTTGGCAACTCTGCTATTTGGAAATCAATAAAGTGCTTATAACATGTCTCTGAGAGAGAGGACCATAAACATCACCAGTAATGAATCAGAGGGCAGAATGATACACTGAATCCAGGGAATTTAGGATAGAAGAAGCTACATGCCTGTAAATAACATCACCATAATCTAAAACTGACAGGAATACTGCTCCAACAACCCTTTTTCTTCAAAACAGGGAAGCTGGATCTATTTCTATTTAAGAAACCAATTGTTTGTTGTAATTTACTGACAAGATTGTCTACATGATGCATAAATGTACATTTTTTATCAAGCCAGATACCAAGGTATGTATATTCTGTAACTCTTTCAATACTGTGTCCATTTACAGTAGAGCTATGTAGGTTACTGTACAGTAGTCCCCCCCGTATCTGCGGTTCCACAGCAACTGCGGTTTCAGTTATCCGCGGTTTACCATGGTCCAAAAAAAAGGAAAATTCCAAAAATAAATAGTTCATAAGTTTCAAACTGCCCGACAAGCAGGCTGTAACATGGCGAAAGTATGTTTTTTCATTGTTCCTTCATCCTTTGAGGGATATAAAAAACATGATTTTCATTGCTCCATCATCCCTTGATACATGATACTTTTTCATTGCTCTATCCTCACTTGAGGATTAGGCTAAAATGTCAGAATTCCTTTCATTCATTTGATCGAGAGAGAGAGAGGTAGAGAACAGTACTGTATGATAATGTACAATGTGCTTTGTTATTACTGTATTTAATGTTGGTAATGTCTTACTGTGTGTAATTTATCAGTTAAACTTTACCATATGTCTGTATGTGCAAGAAAATCACGTAACATATGTGGTCCGCAGATGGTTTGCTGTTACCCATGTTTTCGGCAATCTGCAGTCGGTCTTGGAATGTATTCCCTAAATACAGTAGTCCATAACTCTAGAAAACAACATAAACTTTGCTTTGTGTTTATTCAAGGCTAATTTCAGATCTATAGAAGCATCTTGCAAGGCGTTAAAGGACGACTGCAGGTTCTCAACAGCAGATTAAATAGAGACAGAAAAACAATACACAGCAGTACAATCTGCATAAAGATGGGCATGGCAACCAGTTACCGCAGAAAGTATGTAATTATTGTATATGGAAAACAAAACAGGACCCAGTATGGAGCCTTGTGGGACTCCTGCTGTTATCAGCAAAAACTTAGATTTGACATTTCCCACTTTCACACACTGATATCTCAGGTACCCTCTAGAAGCTTTTTAATCAAAACTAATACTGTATAATCTTTGTGACAACATTGAATGGTCAACGGTGTCGAATGCCTTTGATAAATCAACAAAAAGAATAGCACAGTGTTTTCTTCTGTCTTCAGCAGATGCAGTATCCTACACAACTAAATTAGCAGCTGTGATGGTGCTATGCCCAGATGTGAAGCCATGATTGTATGGGCTTAGTACTTAGAGAGAAATACTTTACTTGATTATTAACTACACCTTCTAGGATGTTGGAAAGACAGCAACCTTTATTTATCAGATAATCATTTTTTACATTACTTCTGCCATCTCAAACAAGAGCAATGTTCCATAAGCTTGAAACTACACCAGATATAACAGAGGGCCAAATTTACTAAGGAATAGAAGCAGCAAAAAAATATTCACTATATAGCGACACTTTTGCGGTCGCAAACACCGAGATATTAACAGCCTATTTACTAATACTTGGTCTAATTATACAATCAAAAAAATTAAACGCTCTCATGCAATTTTGCGGTAGGAGATGCCCATAAAAATGGTTAGATATGACATGCTTATACACCCAGCTAACAAGTCGATGCCAAATGGATACAGAGAACCAGGCAAAGCTGTGAGGGAACCTTGAGAAAAATTAAACTTAAATTTACTGATCAGGTAACAGATATAATGTTCAACGAGGCAAAGCTTCATAATGCCGTATTACAGCATAGGAATGAAACACCAACCAACAGGAGAAGGTTTCGGAGTCAATGTTAATTTTGGCAGGTATTTTAGATTTAGTCTTAGTCTTTACATGAAAATGCTTATTAGTTTTAGTCTTTTTTATCCTTCATAGTTTTAGTGTAGTTTTCTTCAACGACAACTCAAAATTTTTTACTCCAACTTTAGTCAACGAAAAGTTGTTACATTTTAGTCAACCTTTAGTCCTTCATTTTAGTCAAAATATTTTCTCTCTTTAAACTAATTAAATTAGGCTAATACAGGTATGGGAATTAAGAATTAGAATTAAGGTCACAGGTTGTATCAAGTGCTGAAATATTTAAAGCAAAACTTTGACACTTTTACTTGTGTAATATCCGGATTCCTTACCTTAGTTGGATATCTCTAGCCTAGCCTCTCCCATCAATGCAATGCTGCTGTGATGTCCTTGCTGATATACAAAGTAAAGATGTGGTAACATAGTGGAGTGTTCTTTACTCCAAGTGAAAATTGACAAAGAACTGGAGAACCAGGAAAGCTTCTTCATATTTTGGATTTGACTGACAATAGATCTAGATCTAATTTATCCTGTACAGCTGATTTTAGGAGTGTCTTAGAAACTACAATAGAAGAGAAAGTGTCTCCTCCAGTTCATGTGATCACCAAAGTTGCTACTTACAGTTTGCAAGATTTTCAGTTTGTTTATTCACCATAATGTTGGCACTAAATGAGTGCGGTTTGCTTTTTTCCAAGACTGATGGTTGATTATAGCCCTATTCAGATGGGATTAATTTTACATGGTAAGGTAAGGTAAGGTAGGGTAATTTTATGTTTTATAGGTGCTACTAGGTGATTCTAGTCCCATCCAGATCAGCAATGTCTGTGTTTTTCTCCCTCCTCCCTGGAGAAAATTACAGCCTGATTTGCTACTGTTTTTTTTGACAAACTCAACGGTGGAATGACAATTTTATTCCTGTCCGGACAGACATCTCCGTAATTTTAAGCAACTGCCCGTGTAATTACTTACTTAAATAGGCTCTCGTGGTTTGGAAAACATTTTTTGACTGTTGTTGCATACTGAACTTTGTATTGTATTTTGAGTGCATTTTGTGAAACCTCCAAAACCTGCAATGATAGCAGCTTTTGAAGAGGCTCTTGAAGGTTTATGTGGCAGTGTCATCAATCACAACTTATCTGAAAACTTACCTCATTGGATGCCCATTGGGAGGAGAAAAAAAAATATCAATCAAGAGAACCCGATCCCGAAAAATGATAAAATGGGCTATTGTAATGATAGCTATGATGTAATTATTGGGGTCGTAGCTGGAAATATCATACATCCCGTGTAAAGTTTTATCTAGTCTGGATGCATAAGTTTTATCACAGAGAAGCCATGCAAATATTCCATTACTCCACCTCCCCATGTAAAACTAATCCAGTCCGAAAAGAGCTTATGTTGGCAATGTTACAGCTGCAAGAAGTAAAGAGACAGAGACGGAGATGTTACGTGCAACCACTCAACAGAGAAAAAAACAGGTGGAGTCCACAAATTCTGGTCAGACTGAAGTGCATGATAAACAAAAAGATATACTTTATTTACTTTTGAACATCTGCTGACCAGTTTGATGATCTTGAATATTGCTTTCCTATAGTTATATGTCTTCTACACTGTAGTTAAACATTTTTGTTTCATTCAAAACCTTCTGCTGCCACTAGGTGACCAATCAGTGTGGAGTTCAGGCCGCAGACAAGAAATGTTGGCATGTCCACAATCAAGAAAAGAACACAAAAAGAAAAAAGCTTCCTTTGTTTTGATTCTACATTAGTTTTATGGTTGATTTGGTTCCAAAAAAAATATATTTTTTAATTCTTATCAACTTATACTTATTATACTTTATTATTTACTTAATTACTTTAATCGTAGTTGTTAGTATGAACAATATTGGCTCTCAAAAATTGTCATTATCTAAAGCCAAAATTCATGCTTAGTACTGACACTGACATAAAACTGACACTGTGGTTGCCTCATGATCTTAGAACTACTCTATCGCCTAATTATAATCCAAAATAGTGGCATTTTTATTTTGATAATTGCAGTAACAAAAACAGGAGGCATTTTAATTAATGATTGTACTTTCTTTAATTAAAATTTGAAATCCATTTCTATATCATGTTACCTACTTAGGTTTAAATTAAGTTAATTTCAAGAATTCAGTTGGAATTTAATGAGGCATTCTTAATTAAATTCTTAATTGAGCTCAACCATACAAGCTGGACCATTTACAAGGTAACATTATAAAGCCTATTTGCTTTCATGCTACTTAGCTCAGCAAAACAATTGAATGAGTTTATATGATATTTTTTCTATTTACATGCAAATTTTGCTTTAGGGATATTAAATTTCTTTTTGCTATGATTGGTTCTAGCAAGGCCATAGGTTGCTTCAGTAATTAATGTTAAAGCAATTAATGTTTTCCTGTTTTTACTCTGCTTCCATGGTGCAGTTTTGACCCATCCAGTCTCAATACCTGAAAAACTATTCACTGCACACACGTGGTTGTAGATTTAAATTAAAGAAGACTGAACTAATTTATGTCAAAGTAAGTACTGTTAGGATATTTTTCCCTTCTCCGTGGAACCAAGTGCAGGACAATGAAGAACACGCTGACGACTTCTCTTAAGAGAATGTTGGTTTATTACAATGCGCAAGGGAGAGACAAACTCAGAACATTCGGGCTGCCTGTGCCGAGAACATCTCTAAGAATCAAGTTGTGTGGTGTGTTGATATACATTTCATGGTCATGCATATCAAAGGAATGAGATAAGGGGCAGGCCAGAGACAACTGGTCTTGTCCCTCCATGGGAACCCTGGCAGAGCCATTAGCAGGGGTATGCTGTGGAGACAGGATACCCTACAGAAATGCAAATGTTTGGTTGATGACTGGAGCTGGCTAGGCCAAAGGTGTCACAAGGTGGAGGTGTCACAAAGTATGAATACAGAATACAACACAGTTCTGTCACCTACAGGAAGCCTTAAAAAATAAAATAAAAACCTGGAACCTATCAGTATGTACAATCTGCACATATCTATATTAAAATACAGAATGTCTGCTGTTTTTGTCAGTTGTCACTGAGTATCTTGATTTCAAAGTCATGGACTAAGCCAGAATTACCTTGTGTTTGTGCCCAAACATAATGTCAATGTGTAACATGTTTCAGAAAGTAATGTGCCGGAATTCAAAATCCTAAAATCCTTCAAAAAGTTTCTCCAAAGCTAGGCTCATAAAGTATGTCCCTGAAGTGGACAAATTTTCTAAGTAGAAAACCTACATTTCTTTTTGTCCAGGCATATAGTTAATCAGAAAAGTTGATCTTTTTGTTAAAACTGATAGGTAGTTTAAAACTATAAGGGTGAGTTATCCATTTTGGAGAGGTATTTGGTAACTTGGCTATGCTTTATAAAAATTGTCATACGTGTGTAAATACATAAAGATTGCTTTTTCTTAACATTTTCTATCTCAGATACACAGATGTTTTCCATTTAGAAATATTTGGAGAGTTTTTACAACATTTGTGGCCATTTTTTATCACCTACAATGGATAACCAGAAATAGGTAATTTGCACATTGTAAGTACATTCATTGGCAATATCACTATTTCGGCTGGTGACAACCAAACAACAACTTGAAAGTATTTTTTGTGATGACTTTAACAGATAGAATTGTTAATAAGTGCAAGCTCTGTTTCTTTTGGATTAATTCTCCCAGGCATGTTTCTGTTTCACAAATTTACTGTCAATACATGCCAGAGATTGGGACTCTGTTCGCACTTAAGTCGCACCTACACAGAATTGAGACTCAACTCGCAACTCATCCTAAAATGACTTGAGACTCGACTTCAACTCTTCAATTATGACTCGTGAACAATTAAAAAGACTGCCAAATGCCATCGTGAAAATGATGATGAAAAATAATCATTGGTCACAACCTGGCCCCCAACACCTGTAAAGTTTGCGGTAATAAAATGAAAGATGCTGGAGCAACCACAACTTCATCAGACACCTGAGAATTCATCCAGAAAAGTCAGTTTTTCTGGATGAATTTTTTTTTTTAATTTACCAGCTGAGTTTATCACCTGAGCTGATGCCACCACTGCTAGCTAACCTATTGGGTGACAGCAATTCAGAGTAATGTTCACATCACCATTTAATCATCATGGTAGCTCAAAATTGCTTATCTTGTTGAGTGTAGCAAAGTTGTAGCGACGTTAGTTTGAATTTCAAATGGTTGATGTCAAAAAACTATGCAAGCTAAAAAACCACTAGCTATGTAACATTTAACGTTAGAGCTACTCCGAGCTGTGCTGCTGCTATGAGCCATTAAGATGGTTTTGATACTGCTAGTTTTTTTTCCCTAATGTCAGTGTAGTGGAGCATGTATTAGGCTAAATCCACCAAGCTTTAATGAGCAAGCTTGCTTTAATAAGTAAAGGTGTGTTGAAATATTTTTGCTAATTTCCTTCCACAGAATAGCCTAGATTTAGCCCAGTTATATCTCTCAAACCAAGAGCTGTACTTGCCCATCTATCCCTCCTAGACAAGTACAGGGGTGAGCAAATATGTAGTCTGGACACCTGCGCTATCAGATTACAGCTTGAGACAAACTTCAGGTTGGCTTGAAAAGCCAGGCATTTAGCCACCTCAGTTTTAATTTTGTGGTCAACGTAGTTTACACAAGCAGCGGCATTTTCAATTGAACTGTTATGTGTTATGTAATGATGTTTTCATCTAGAGCATGAGCAAAGGGTTGCACTATTTTAAACACCTTTGAGTATCATCTTTAAGCTCCATATGCAAGCTGGGCAGCAAGTAATTTAAATGTCTTATTAGGCATGTAGTAACGTGCACATCAGTATTCCAGTGTCTTACACATATGAACTGTATATATTTTTGCTTGTTTGTAATAAAAGTTAGTATTAAAAGCTAGTGTAGAACCTTGAGATTTGCACTTCGTTGCACGTGGTCTTGAAATGATAGATTAATTCGCTATTGTTACGTGCCCTCATTATTATGCCATGATATGTTGAACCCCCTATTGGTTATTCCTGGTACTGCATGTTTCTCTCCAGAGAATGGTTGTTGCCTGATTGGACAACTGGATGATCACTTCAATCAAGTTCACCTGCTGCTCCCTACAAAAAGGCTTGAGCTTCAGAGAGAAGGGTTCCAGAGAGAGAGAGGCTGCGTTCCAATACTCATATTCGTCTCCTCCTTTCCTCCTTTCCTCCCCTCCTTTCCTCCTTGCCCCGGAAGCTGATTATGTGTCCTCCTTTCCTCCACTGTTCCAAAGCGCAATCTCGCCTCCTCCTTTCCTCCTTTCCTCCACTTGTTTCCTCCACGTATTTCCGGCATACTTCCGGGGTAGGAAAGGAGGGGAGGAAAGGAGGAGACGAGAAAAAAAGTATTGGAACGCAGCCTTGAAGTGGTCACAATGGGGTGGTATTGGGGGAGGGAGGGAGGAGGCTTGGGAGCATGTAGATATTGCTCTGGCCATTGGCCTATCAGGAGCCGCTGAAGGAGGGGCATAGTGGCAGAAGGGGGCGGGGGTTTTACTTCACTCAATGGGAGTGACAGACTAAGAGAAACAGGGGCTGCGTTCCAATACTCAAATTCGTCTCCTCCTTTCCTCCACTCGTTTCCTCCCCTCCTTTCCTCCACATACTTCCGGCATACTTCCGGGGTAGGAAAGGAGGGGAGGAAAGGAGGAGACGAGAAAAAAATTATTGGAACGCAGCCAGAGGCTTTGTCAGCTTTATTACAGTGCCTTGTAATATTGTACATTGTAATATTGTACATTGTCCTTTTCCTTGTGTTGTACAGAAAAAAAAATGAAAATTATTGAGACTGACCATTATTAGGGGCTTACATAAGTAATTTATATATTCTTTTCCTCAGACCGGGATAAAGATAAAGGGGAAGGGAGGTAAGAAAGCCTGCAGAAGACTTTTCTTTGTTCTTTTTTTTTGTAAGTGTTTCGGAGCTAGGGAAGAAAAGTACCCAGATCAGGGCCCTAGACTAGGGTTTTTTTTTTTTTTTTGGTTTTGTGTCCTCATTGTTTCTTTTGAGTGGTCGTTGTGTCTTTCATTTGAATCTGTTTGACTCTTGAACAAAAAATAAAAATACGTTTTCTTAACCCTTTACAGTATTGCTAAGCTGCATTACTGTTCATTCCGTTTTGGGGCTCCTCCTGGGTATTACCCCGGAGGTGGAGATTAAGTGGGGATGTAACCGTCGGGAGCTGAATATTAATGAGGAGGTGTGGCTGCTTGTGTTGTAACCTTTTTTGTGCTTGCAGTCTTATGTAGGTCTGAGTTGCAGCTTTGGTGCAAAGGCAGTAACTGGCCTTTGTAATTCCTCTCTAGATCCCTTGTGTTTTTTTTATGTGTGGTTCATAATTGTGACCCTTGGAAATTGCTTGCTTTTTAGTCTAGCTTTGTTGGTTGCCTGGCTTGTGTGTTTGTTGTATTGTCATTTTCATGATGGAATTTGACTTGGCTTCTTTTGTGGAAAATCCCACTCATGACCAGTTGGGCAGGTGTAAGAAGGCAGAGTTACTGGCTGTTGCCGAGCACTTTGGTGTTGATATTCCCTAAGGCAGTGAAAAAGCTGATATAAAAGACATCATTACATCAGTGTTAATGGAACAGCAATTGTTGCCTTATGCTGGTGCCACTGGCCCTAAGGATCAAACCATTAGGCTGAAAGAGCTTGAAATACAAATGGCAGAAATCAAGGCCCGTGAAAAGAGAGAGGAATGGGAGTTTGAATTTAAGAGACGTTTAGATCAACTTTGTTGCATTCATTCGAAACATTAAACTTGTTCCCTCTTTTAATGAGCGGGAAGTGGACGTGTTTTTTTACTTTGTTTGAGCGTGTTTCGCTCGTTTTGTTTAGCCCATATCTTCATGGAACTTGTTACAAAGCGCTCTTAAAGGAAAAGCACAGCAGGTGTTCAGTTCACTGTCCAATGCTGAGTGGGCAATAAATGACATTGTGAAGGCGGCTATTCTGAGAGCATATGCTTTAGTACCTAAGCCTACAGACAGAAGTTCAGGGGCACGTTTAAATCAAACAATCAAACCTATGTTGGGACCGCAAGAGACAAGGAACATATGTTTAATTGCTGGTGCACCTCTCTGGGTGTGAAGGACTAAGATGCACTTTGTGAATTAATCCTCCTTGAGGAATTTAAAAACTGTGCACCTGAGGAAATAGTTTCTTATTTAAACAAACACAAAGTTGTCAAGTTGCAGGAAGCTGCTGTTTTAGCTGATGAGCTGGTACTTGCGCAAAAATCTGCAGAGACAGGCAAACAAGCTACACTGCAAAATGGCAGTTTGCCGCTTAAGACTGCAGCAAAAACCTCACCAGTCACAGATAAATTGTCCTCCGTAGCACCTGCCACTAATGAGAATAGGCTATTGGTAAAGACAACTAGCCTGTATGTTTTTACTTCACCAAAAAGGGCATATGCTTGCTGATTGTGCCATTTTGAAAAGCTGTCTGTTGCCCTTGTGTCCACCCGTTCAGCGGGGTCACTCCCTGTAAAGCCATGCTTAAAGTCAGCATCGTGTACTGCTGTGTACAAACCGTTTGTTTCGGATGGGTTTGTGTCTCTCTGATTTGAGTCCACTAAGCGTCCCGTGAAAGAACTCGGGGACACAGGTGCGGCTCAGTCTTTTATTCTAGAAGGGGTACTGCCCTCGACCGATGAAACCTCCGCTGGTTGTAGTGTTGTAGTCCAGGGCGTGTAAATGGGTTTCATTCGAGTGCCTTTGCACAATATAGTGTTGTCTTCCGAGCTGGTCTCTGCTCCTGTGATTGTTGGAGTAAGACATAGTCTACCTGTAGTGGTCCGAATTCTGTATCACAGAAACATCCTGATGCGTTTCCTGCTTGTGTCCTAACTTGAGCTATGTCCAAAAAGTTGGCGAGTGCTGACAGTTGTGATACTGGAATGAGAGATCACACTGATTTGTGTGACACTTTTCTTGCTAATCCCTTGCTAATCGCTTTACCCGCTTGTTGTCAAAGATGTGCAAGATGAGCCTGAAGGTCTGAAATTTACACAGGAATTTGATAAATGTGCTTTAACATGTGAACAGTTTCTTTTGGAGCAAACCAAAGATCCTGAACTTGCTCCTCTGTGCTGACCCTTTCACTTTTAGCCAGATTGCTGATGTGCCTGTGGGGTACTTTGTGAAAGACGGGCAATTGATGCGCAAGTGGAGACCACCTATTGCTCCTGCCTCTGATAAGTGGTGTGTAGTCACGCAGCTTGTTGTTCCTTCTGTTTACCGTGCAGACATTGTTGCCTTAGCCCATGACTCTGTCATGTCTGGACATGTAGGTGTCAATAAAATGTATGACCGCATTCTGCGTCACTTCCATTGGCCTGGTATGCGAAAAGAAGTTGCTGCATATTGTAAGTCCTGTCATGTTGGCCAAATGGTGGGCAAGCCCAATCAAAAGGTGCCTGTCGCCCCTTTGTGTCCCATTCCGGCCTTTGAGGAACCCTTTTGTCAGGTGATTTTTGATTGGTGTTGGTCCGTTGCCCCGTACTCGGAATAGTAATTACTGTTTGCTGATGCTTCTGTGTGCCTCTAGCTGCTTTCACAAGGCAATACCATTGAGAAAAATCACAGCTCCTGCAATTGCCAAGGCTTTATTCAATTTTTTTTTCTTTTTTTTTGGATTTCCTTTGACTGTGCAAACTGACCAGGGTTCAAACATTTTTGAACAGGTACTGAAACAGTTGGGTATCACTCTTTCCATTTCTGCTTTCTCTCATCCTGAGTCACAGGGAGGCCTTGAGAGGTTTCATCAGTCTCTTAAGAATATGTTAAAGGCCTATTGTTTTGAAAGGGATGCTGATTGGGATCTGTACGATAATGTCATTCTTAATATTGAGTATAGTCACAAGATCATAGCTCCCAATTTTCTTAAATTGTCTTTAACCAATGATGGAGTGGATTTTAGCCATTCTATATCTAGATTTTTTTGAATGATTAATAAAACTGTATGCATGTTGTTACGATGAGTTACATTGCTAGCTCCTCTTCAATTTTACTAAGGATAAAAGTTGAAACTTAGTCTAGTTACCATTAGCCAGTAAACTAGAGTAGTTTCATTCCACAGAATGGCCTAGTATTAGGCTAGTTACATCCCCCTTAAACCAAGGTTGTACTTGCCCAATGAAATGGCAGTGTGCAATGGGCCCATTCTAATCTGAATTTGTGTGTCCAACAAATTCACCCTTTGCTCTCCCCTATTCTTCCCATGACCCTGAGACCACACTGCCATACTCTATATATTATTATGCATAAAAGATGTCATATACACTTTTGGTTCCTATATCTTCAACTTGCAATTGTACTAAATCATATTGAATTATTTAGATAGCCATATACTGTTCGGCTGTACCATGCTGGAGACTTGAGACTGGACTCAGACTCATGACAAAAGACTTGAGACCTGACTTGGACTCGTCCTCAGAGACTTGAGACTTGACTTGGACTTGCATTTGATGAGGTCTGAACATCTCTGATACATGCTACAAATATCTTATGTTGGAACTGAGCTGCCTTATTTATTTGTATCATTTATTTACTTTGAAAGTGTGACAACCCGTGAGCTTTACATTTAATGACTGTGATAGCAATAAAAAGTGATTCAGGTAAAACATGTGTAAGAAGACAAACTCCCAGGAAGTGAAACACCGTCACCTCCTCTCACTCCAGGAGCAGAACTGGGAAACTAGACAATCTTAGAAACGAGACAAAAAGCAAAGTACAGCTGGGCGTCACCTAAAAGGGGGGGGATTCACTTGTTTAACAATCTTGAAAGCGCCAGTGAAATGGGGACTTTTCTGTACAATTCAACCAGGCTCAGACTGATCATTAACAGAATGAAGACCTCGCAATGAACACAAGATACTAGGGGTTTATACAGAACAAAGCACAGGTGAAACAAATCCAGGGGCAAGAAACAGGCCATATTATGGTTTGGGAGAGTCCATTCAATACTCGGGGGAGGGGGAGCAATGGGATCCTTGTGAGGGCATAACAACTTGATACTTGACAAGTATGAGGTACTGTCATTTTTTTGCACATTTTCTTCAGTAGTTTTCTGAATAATGTTGTAATTACACGTTAAATTATGCTGGGGGATAATGATAGTCTACCTACGCCAGCTGGGTCAGATATTCATGGCGTGGAAAACTGTGCATTTGGCAATATTCATGTACATCATATTAACACATATTTATATTTTCACACCAGAAATGCCAATGACCTCTGCCACCTTTTTTCCAGGTGGCATTTCTTCTGTCAATATCCCTGTTTAGCTGTAGAGCAGGATCATAAATCTCAGGGAAGCTTGAGACAGTGATGATAAGTTTATCCTCCATTTTATTTTACTTTCTGTGTCTCACTCTACCCGTAGAGTGAAAGTAGGATGTAGTGGTTACAGGTAGGTGATGTTCTCGTGCAGCAGGGTCAAAATTCACTGATTTTAACTTCTTTGTGCTGCCCTGTCTGTTCACTCCACGCTGCTTGCAATCCCATCATGCCTCGTGAAAATGATTTGCCTGTTGTCATTCAAAATGGAAGGGGACGGACCCCTCAAGGCAAGCAAAATCGCTTCCAGTGTGTCTTCACTGTAACTCACTAAAATGTTCTCCTCATGCTGCATGTACTTGAGTCAAGACAACAGTAGAAACTGTATGCAACTGGTGAGATTTTAAAGAGGTATCTTTGCTTATTTCTCAGGCACGGTACATAATTTCAAACTTCATTAAAAAAGGATATGCATATACTGTATAAATCTGTTCTCAAATCGGTAACATTATTGGTTATTCCTAAACACAAAACCAACCTTTTTCAAAAAGCGACACTCTTAAAGTGACAAATCGTCTGTTGCGTGATTGACGTCATTTGACATCACCATTGTATTTTAATAGATGGACACTGGAGAGTTTTTGGATGCATGCATGTAACATGTCTTTAACATGTCTTTAATTATTCAAACATATGTGTACAGTTAATAGTTTTTGGAGATATTGACACTTTAGTACTAATGAGCAACTAGTAAAAGGTAGATGGAAAGCAGGGGTTATTGAAGAAATGGAAGAAAATTTCTGGATTAAATAATATGTTTGAAAATGTGTGGTAAATTAATTTTAGACCGAATATATGGATACATTTGCGTTTTTATTTTTGATAATTTTTTTATTTGTTTGTCATTTTTACTGCATTAACATTAGTAACAAATACCTTGAGACATCTGGCTGGCTAGCCAGTTGTTTGCCTTACAATATGGATTTGTACTTCCAGTCAAGGAGAAAGCATTGTGTAGCAGCACAAGATTCAGATAGAGCATCAATGTTGCCTTGAACCAGAAAGAACCCTACGGACTCTTTATGAGCCTGCCCAAAGGAAAAAGAGGGTAACAGCTGTTGAGTGACAGGAAGGTTGAGTTTATGCACAAAAAATATGCTAACTACAGGCTTCTGTTGACATATCCCCAGACTAAAACTCACAAAAACATGTTTTAGTCAAAATGTTTTAGCAAATCATTTTGTTGGCAAAATGTGCTATTCAACGACATTAGTTATATGGGGTTAAGTACAATGTAGTTAAATGGAGTTCAGGATTGGAAATGAACTTTTTTGTGCACCTGTCACTTGTGGCTGGTGGATTCCAAAATCTACCAACCACACAATTTTTTTTACCAGCCACTTTCTTGTTTTAACTGGCATTGTGTAACTGCATGTGAAAAACAATTTAACAAAATCTACAATATTCAAGCATTATTTTTTATTTTTATTCTGATGTTCATTCAACATTTAATCTAATGTTAGTAAATAGACTAAAAAATGACAATGTACTTGCATTGCCATTCTTAATCTCGCAGTGCCCTTCCTTTTTTCGTGATTGTGTGGGCATTCCTAAACAGTATGTTCATCTTCTCAAACTGGGCCATCTTCAGGCTGGTTAGTGCCTTTGTCAGGAGTCACGCTAGCGCCTCCTGATGACCCTCCCACACAGGTACTGGGACCCACCCACACGAACAACCAAGACACAGGGAGTCAGGTCAGCAGAGACTTTAAAACAGCAAAACTCATGCTCGGGCAGCCACCCACTTTGACCTCCCCTTCCCCTTTCCAACTCCCCCCTCCTCTGCTAGCCCCTACTGGCTGGCCCGGTGTCGCGTGGGAGAACTCCCGGGAGAGGGACTTCCCCCACACCTACACCGCAATCCAAACCCCGCCAACAAGGTAACCCTGTGCCACACTCACTCCACACAGTGTTAAGATTGAGACCCTCTCCCAGGCCTGCCCACACGGCACAGGCCAGCCCCCTCTTGGCCAACACAGGGGGGAGTAACTCACGCTGGGAGGGAGGTCCACACACTCACACGCATTCACACAAACGAAACTAAGGGTGGGGCGCGACTCGGCCCGTGCCACCAGAAGCTGGGCCTCCTCCGCGCCCCAAAATAAAAAACAAAACCAACGAAAACCAGGCAGAGACTGCCGCTCCTCCAGCCTCCAGGAACCGCCGCGACCGCACGCTGGTGGACTCCCAGTCTTCCAACTCCGCTGGGCCTGGGACGGGGAAGGCAAGTGAGGGAGAGGCAAAACACCAGGTCACCCCTCTGTGGACTGGGCAGAGCAAGGACACACACACACGCTGTTTACTTTTGTGGTTACGTTCCTCTCACCACCGGGGCATGCCCCCGCTCGCCTTCTGCCCAGCCCGGGGTAGCAGCTTCGCCGCCGTCGCCTTCTCCCTCCTCTAGCGCTGATATTGGGGTTCCTCCGTCCCTTCCCTCAGTCGGTCGCCGACACGGTTCCAGGCGTGCAGTCCCTGCCTCCTCTTCACTCACACGCACCCTAAAAAGAAATCCCCCCGTGGGATTTCTTAAGAAAGGAAAATAAACAAAACCGAAAGGAAGAAACGAAACCAAAAAACAACGAAATCGCCGGCAAAAATTCAAAACTCAAAAACAACCGAAACAAATCGAAACTTTCAAATAAACAAAAATAACCCCGTCTAAAAACCCAGCATACTGCAGGTTCCTTCCAAGCTGCCCGAGCACGAGCTGCCTCGTCCCCCGCTCTCTTATCCTGACTCCCTGCGCGGAGAGAACAAGAGACAGCTGCGGCAGATTACCAATCAGGCAAAGCAAGGGAGACAACCCACCCCGATCCACATACCACACGCGTGCCCCAAATTACCAATAAAGAAAAACTCACCCAAGCAGCGGCACGTCAGGCTCACCTCCTGACACCTTCATCAAAGCTGTATTCACCTGGGCTGATTTTCCCTGTACTATCTTTCTTACCTGAATGTGGCATTTGCACGATTCGTGGTCTTTTATGGTTTTCAATTTTATGTTTCTAGTCCCAACTTTTGTTTTGCCAATAAAGTTCTCTTGTTGGCATCTGAAGCGTGTTGACAACTTACCGAACAGAACATTTTCTGGCTTGTATCTAGTAAACTAACCAATCATGGGACTCTCGAAAAGGATGGACCTACTGTCTGTGTTAGGCTATCTTCTGTTCAGTGTTGGAGTTTGTTTATTTACGTGACAACGCAACACATAGGCTACTTCAGGCGGTAAATATTCATAGGCGAAAGATGGGGGATGTCAAACAAAACTTGTCATCAGGGATGATTAAAACTACTGGTATGGAGGCATTTCGATTTAGTCATCAATGCAGATAATAACAAAGCAGCTGGTTATGTACACTGTATAACTTGGGGTTCTGATGAGATTGACAGCAAGAGGACTGGGAATTCACAAACTCAGGGCTTCTGCTTACATTAACTGCATTGGGCTTGGGTCGGGTTCGGACATATAAAACAGAATGCCTGTCAGGTGCAGGTCAGGCTTGGTTACTACTCTCTCAGACTTGAATTGGGTTCAGACAGAAATATGCGGCCCAAGCCGCACTCTACGTTCTATGCTCAAGTTGCCTTGGTAACCCTTGTTGAAGTGTCTGAGTGAAATAAGCAGACTTATGATTCAGTCTGCTTTATGGAATGTCACAAATCACTCTGTTACAACTGCATTATGTGTTTGTATATGTTACTTTTATTTACCCGCCACCATGGGTGGTTGGTTGAGCAAACTCAGCCACCACTACACAAAATCACCCGCAATTGGCGGGTGGAGGGTGCTTATTTCCAACCCTGATGGGGTTACATAAAGTGTACTTATTTAGGCTTATGTACAGTACATTCTAGTTATACAGGGTTACGTACAATCTTGTTAGGCCATACAGGGTAATGTACTGTGTAGTTATATGATGTTATGTAGGATGTAGTTACACAGGTTAATGTACAGTGTAGATACATGGGGTTATGTACAGTGCAATTATTCAGGTTTATGTACAGTGCAGCTATACAGGTTATTGTACAGGGTGGTTATACAAGGTTATGGACAGTGTGGTTGTACAGGTTAATGTAGAATGTAGTTACAGGGGGTCCTCGACTTACGAACGAGTTCCGTTCCTACGACTTGTCATAAGCCGATTTTCGACGTAAGTTGGAATTTATACCTAAATTAACACCTTAAGTCACTCACACTGTACACACAACACATGAAGGACATATAAAATACAGTAATTAAATTAAACATTAATAAAAAAAAGAGAGAACAGTTTCTTATCTTTATTTTTGTGGTCGTATTTACGAACCAAACCGCTTCGGTCGAAACTAGGTTTGTTAAGTGATTTGTGACCCAACGCCAGCAAACCCTCCACATTTCGGCAACGTCAATTTTACAGGAGAGCACAAAAACTGCGGGCGGGCAGTATTTTGTCAAAAATAAGATAATGGTGGATTCGAATTCCTGAAGTGCTTATGTATCATCTCCATTTTTGTTGAAACTGAAAATAACTTGTAAGTATGAAACATTTCATGAAATATTGAGGCAAGTTGGTCCTCCAAGAACTGACAAGGGAGAAAACGTCATCAACTCAGCATTATATTTTACTATCTGTATCAGCATTATATTTGTGATCGTGTATCATATGGTTTCGTCTTCTGATACAGTTATGCAGCTTAAGATCTCCCGGTCACATTAGCTCTGATGTCAATTCGCAACACTAAACAATTTTGAGAAAAAACCTTGTGCTGTCAAGACTTGGAAGATGAGGACAGCACTGATGAAGAAACCGACTTGAATAAAAAGTACTGTATGTGAAAGAGGTCACGAAGCGGATTTTGAAGAACCGACAGATGATGATAATGATGATGATGATGATGATGCAACTTTCACTGATGTCACTAACGAAGCCGAAGATACAATGCAGCTAGTTGACGTTACTGACTCTGACTGTGACCAACAACTTACAGAAATTCTCAGTTTCACCTGCGGTTGCTGTCGAGGGCAAAAAGAAAACTAAAAGCTCGGCCAGGAATCCTGTACAAACAAACTGCCTCATGAACACATTTATGAGCTACGGCTTTATTATAAGCTACAGTGTTGTACGTGTCATCAAAATAGTTTCTTGTTTTAGAAATATACTCAGACTATAACCACGCACTTCTATTTCATGTGCCCAGACAATAACTGTAGCCCTCCGTTAGTCCTCCACCTATAAAAATGTAAATAAATCCCCAAACCACTCCCAAGAACAATGGGAAGGATTCTCAGCCATCATCAGCCATTAGTCCTCCAGCCTTTCAGATGCAATTGCATCCTGGGATAGCTTTTTGATCAGAGCTGAGTAGGTGAGAATGAGAGCAATGCCACTTTGAACACACAATAATACTGTCTTTAATATAAAACAGTAAGGAGAGCAACTGTTAATGTACCGAAGTCACAGAATGATTAAGAGACATGCAAAGATAGGCTGGGAATGAGAAGAGTAAAAAGAAGTAGCACAATTTACCTCTAAATTAATGTTTTAACTTGAATTATGTTTTTTTCATATTTTATATAAATTTATGAATTTTTGTTTTTCAAAACTGCAAATTCAAAATGACCTTACTAAATGATTAAATCACTATCCTAATCTAACCATTATAAGCATCAATTCCTTTTCTAAAAGTGATTTTTGTGCTAAGAATGTATGAAAAAAGGCTGTTTTCTCAGAACTGCAGTTTGCAAAAGTGTAATGTTCTATTGAACATTACGGCCAAAGTATTTCTTCAATCTTGGCGAGTGATACCCCATTTTGTAGCTCTGAATCTGTACTTTAGTATCATGTGATAAAATAAAAATGTGAATTTTGCGAATGTGCCCCTCAAATATGTGTTCGGTCACATTTATGGGAGTGTGTCGTAACCACGAAACGACGTAACTCGAGACTGTCATAACCCAAGGACCTCCTGTATATGTTTTTATATAGTGTTGTACGGTATAGAGAAACTTCTTTTTCAATACTTATTTTTAAACAATGATACCGTATCAGAATGTTCAGTGTGTTTCCTGTGTTGAGAGGATGAAAGGGGTGGTTTTCCAGAATCTTTGCTAGATGACAGTACTTGCACCTAGCGACGTAGCCACATTAATGGCATTTACATATGCATTCATCCTCAGCAATACAGCATAAGCTTCGACTCACGGAGTACAAACAAATTAGCAACTTAGCATAGAGCAGTGATTTTCAATAGGTGGCCCACGGGCCAGATCCGGCCCGCAGAGTATTTTCATCCGGCCCCTAGTTAAGCAGCCTCTTTTCCTACTATTGTTGTGAAAATAGCCCGTGTAAATTCGGTGATTCTGAGTGCTACCGCAACAGAGCGATAATGACTAGTACATGCTACACGTGAACTGAAAAAACTTAAGGTTACTGTCGTAACCCTGGTTCTCTGAAACATCAAGTGGAGAGATCCACTTATGGGGAATGACATCCTGTCATGACCGCTGCAGAAGCATCCAATTGCACCAAGTCTGGCCTGACAGACAGCAGCGCTCGTCCAATGCTCCTGAAGTCGCCATCCTCCGGATGGAGCCTCAGTAAACATATGCGCTTCTCGTGCATCCAAGGAGAAGGGCGGTAGGTGGAAAGCAGCTACCTCCAACACCTCACATGTAAAAGCAGGGAAGCTTTTAGGCAGAAACGCTGGATTGGTTTAAATGAAACCTCATCCACGTCAGGGGAAAAAATTGCGCATAAGGGATACACAAAGAGCGCATGGAGGTCACTGACTTGCCTAGCCGAGGTGAGTGCGAGTAGCAACGCTGTCTTGAGAGACAGCGACTTAATATCTATCCCAATTACAGGCTCAAACGGCCATCAAGGCCAGATCCCACAAGAGGATGAGCCTTTTAATGACAGGTAGTGAGTGGCGAGCCCCCTTGGGGAACCTAAAGTGACAAGCAGCAATAGCCGCCAGGTAAACTTTAATCGTAGAAAAGGATCTCCCTTTATCCATTAGGTTTTGTAGAAAGCACAGCACGTCGGTAACAGAGCACTGGTAGGGCATTATCCGACGGGAGGCACACCACGCTTCAAACACCTGCCACTTATTGTCATAAAGTGACCGGGTGGAGAGCACCCTTGCATTCTGCAGGGTTGCCACCACGCAAAGGGGAAGCCCTAGAGTGCTGAGGTTGTGCATCTCACGGGCCAGGCCCAGAGATCCACCTGCTCCGGACGGGGATGGTATATCTCCCTGTTTGCCTGAGACAGGAGGTCCGTGCGGAGCGGGAGTGCCCATGGCTGAGCATAAAGGAGAGGGATTATCTCTGCTAGCCACAGTGACTTCAGCCACCTGGGCGCTATTAGGATCAATGTCAGGCCCCGCTCTCTCACTCTGGCAAGAGTGGGAGAAATTAGAGCGAGTGAGGGAAACGCATACAGGAGCACATTGGGCCATGGGGGTGGGCAAGTGTGTCCACACTGAGAGGCACGTTCACGTTCCATAGTGAAAAGAACATACGACAGTAAGCATTTTCTGGCTGCACGGCCAAATCTCTGCCACAGCATTCCCACGACTTGGGGATGTAGTCGCCATTCCCTGAAAAGAGGGTTTCTTCTTGACAAGAGATCCACTCCCCTGTTTAGAATGCCTGGAACATGGTTTGCGCGCAACAACAAAAGGTGGTGGCTGCCCCATACCAACAGCTTGTGAGCTAAGCCATGGAGATGAGGCGAGCGCATGCTGCCCTGGCGGTTGACATATGCTACTGCTGTCATGTTGCTGCAGTGTACTAGCATATGATTCTTCATCTTAGGCAGGGAAGAAAATGTCTAAGAGCTATCCATATAGTCAGGAGCTCCGGATAATTGATGTGAGCTGCGCATAGCTAAGCAGGCCACATCCCGTTCACCACACACCCTTCCTGGGTAGCACCCCACCCAGACAGGGATGCGTCTGTCATTATGAGTTTCCTCATGAGAACTGTCCTGAGCGGGGTTCCCTGAGCATAAAAGTCTGTATTTCTCCAGTGATGCAGAGTCAAAGCGCACTTGTGCGTAACTGTGGGGTAGCGATGGAGATCGCACATGGGGTTGAGATGGAGGGAGGGAACCCATCTCATAAAATCCTGCATCCTCAGCAGGCCCAGTGGCAGAACCCGTGAGGCTGAGGCCATCAGACCCTGTAATGTGAGGCATGTGCGGTACTGTACTATCAAACCTGGTTGGAACTGAGAAATACAGGTCCTGAGGGAAAAGATGCAGTCCACAGATAGATGAGCTCGAATCGAGACAGAGTTCAGCTCCAGTCCCAAGAATGTAGCATTCTGGGAGGGGGAGAGATTGCTTTTGGGCAGGTTTACAACTGACACCGAGGGAAGACAGGTGTGTCAGCACTCACAAAGTATCCTGCATAACTCTGACTTCAGAATTGGTCATGATGAGCTAATCGTTTATGTATGTCAGAATTCTGATCCCCGACAGTCGTAACGGGGCCAGGCCCACCTCCACACAAAAACAGAACACCTGTGGGCTTTACGATAGACCAAACGGAAGAACTGTAAACTTGTAGCAAATGCCGTGGTGGGCGAAGTGGAGAAATGTTGTGTGGGGAGGATAGATGCCTATGTGGAAAAAGGCATTTTTCAGATTGATTGACGTGAACCCATTGTTCTGACGTATGGAATGTGAAAGAGTGCTGTATGGTAACATTTTGAAGTGTAATGCCTCAGATGTTTGTTCAACACTCTGAGACCCAAGATAGGATGGAGGGAATCTTCCTTCTTTGGAACCAGGAAGTAGCGGGAATAAAAGCCATGTTGACCTTGATCCCTGGGAACCACACGTATTGCCCCTTTCTCTAAGAGGGAGGAAATTTCCTCCTCTAAAATGTGGGCTGAACTCTATTCGATTTAAGAGTAAATGACTCTGTTGAAGTGGGGGGATTTCACCGCAAACTGGAGTCTGTAGCCTTTAGCTATTGTGGGCATAACCCACTCTGGGGCTGACACCGCCTGCCAGGCTAGAATAAGGTTTGTAAGCTCCCCTGCTGGCGAGGGTAGCCGTAGGGGGGCGAGGCCTGGTGCGGCCATGCTGAAAAATGAGGTTGGTCCTCCCCCTAGTGGCAAAACTAGGGGAGCCCCAAGCGTTGTGAGTGGTCTCTTTTCAACACATGATATTGTTTTTTTATTTTGGCTTCTTTGCTCGGTCGCCAACTACCAAAAGTGCCATGGGACGACTGCACGCCTGCACACTCTGGTACAAGTTGTCTGGCGTGTCTAGGGCCTCCTGGGCATGTTTTAAACCCAGGTACACAACGCAGAGAGTGGGTGTCTCTGGCAGCAATGAGGGCACCGCAAGCAGCCAGGCAGGTATGTGAGCGGGTCTCCTAGGAGAAGTCGGGGGCCAACTTGTAGAGAGCCATAGCAGGGAGCTAAGGCTGGAGGACGGAGACGCACAACTAGTTAGCATGGGTGGCTAACTAAAGGGCTGGCATGGGTGGCTAACTAAAATCTGTCCTGTGGTAGCGGATGCAGGAGATGAGGAAATTTTTGGGTGGGCAGCCAGATAAGTGTATTTCACTACACTAGTGAGTAGGTAACAGGCCAGATGTTTCAGGGACTAGCAAGTGTGGTTAGCAGGCTAGCGGCAAGTGGAGCTTCTACCAGGATTTGAACTTTGCATGCCTGGCGGAGGCAGATATGTCCTCCTGCGGGCAGTTAAGTTCCTAGACCAAAAAACCAGTTGTGAGCTGAGCGGAGCACTCGAAAGGTCGCGAGAAGCAAATATCAAGTGAGGAGGATGGCTCCCTCAGGAGGGCGGGGACTCTGGGAGCATTGGATGAGTGCTGCTGTCTGTCAAGCCAGACTTGGTGCAATTGGATGCTTCTGTGGAGATCATGACATGATGTCATTCCCCATTGGTCGATCTCGAACACAAGATGATGAAAGAGAACTTTTATTTTGACAGTGAAAATAAAATTCATGTTGCTAGTTATTGCCAACATACCACGCTACTTCCTGACCAAACAAACTAGTTTCAATGCCAACTTCCCACCCATGTCTGCAGTACGTAAAGGTAAAATTGAGACTCAGTGCTTACCATCCACAAAACCTCACCTCAAGAGAACACGATGGCTGCGTCTTTCCGGGTGGCCTGACACCTCGCCTTTTGTTGATTTGGAGTTGGTGTGCAACTGATATGCTAATTGAAGTGCTTAGTCATGACCCCCAGACACAGAAACTTATCAGACAAAAACAGTCACAGAACTTATCAGACAAATACCAGAGTCAAATTAATTCAAAACTAAATTCTCTGTTTTCTCAATCAAAACGCACACATCTCATTTTATGAACCTGATGGTAAGTCGTAAACTACAAGCCCACATTTACTGCAGTTAATGGTCTACTAATGAAAATTAAAATATTATGTTACATTACATTATACTATATTTTATTATATTATACTATATTAATTATATGCCTGTAATATAATGTAATATTATTATATGCTTTGTGCTCAACTGGCCCACTACTGTATTCACGAATGTAAAAGTGGCACGCCAACAATATTAATTGTAAATCCCTGGCTTAGAGAACAAGCAAGCTGGCTAGCCAGCTAGCATGATGATGCACTGTTCAATGGCATGAGCTAAGTTCACTAATGTTAACGTGACTGTGTCATAAATTGCATGAGCAGGCAGTGTAGCATTTTGAAAATGTGAGGGGGCCATTCACATTGGTGTGCCATTTTTATTTAAACAGTTGCCAAGAGGCATTATCAGGGTTCATAGATATTGCTAAATGAAAATCAGGTACGTTTCAAGATAAGATAAGGAAATCCTTTATTTATCCCACAGTGGGGAAATTTGCAGTGTTAAAGCAGCAAATGGGATAGTGCAATACCAAGAGCATCAGTAAAAAAGGAAAATATAAATGAGAAATAAAAAATTAAAAAATAAAAATTAATATTCTAAATATTTACAATTTACACATTTCTATCAGTAGACAGGCACCACAGTTAAATGCACTGTATTGCACATAAGAAATATTGATGTTGCACATTTTAGTATTGCATTGATATTGTACATGAGTGAATTTTTCATTTTAGTGTGTGTGGTCTACTGGGAGCAGTGTTGATTGTGTAGTCTGACAGCTGCAGTGAGGAAGGACCTGCGGTATCTCTCCTTCACACACCATGGGTGAAGCAGCCTGTCACTGAAGGAGCTTCCCAGTGCTGTCAGTGTGTCCTGCATGGGGTGGGACATGTTGTCCATCAGGGATGACCGCTTAGCCATTTTCCTCCTTTCTCCCTCCACCTCCCCTGGGTTGAAGGGGCAACCCAGGACAGAACTGGCCTTCTTAACCAGTTTGTTAAGTTTCTTCCTGTCAGCAGCCGAGATGCCACTGCCCCAGCAGACCATTCCATAGAGGATGGCTGATGCCACCACAGAGTCAAAAATCGTTTTTAGGAGTGCCCCCTGCACTCCAAAAGACCTGAGTCTCCTCAACAGAGAGAGTCAACCACCAAAATGTGCTTTTCCAGGACTTTTAAAAATGCAATTACATTATACTGCTGATTAGAATAACTTCAAAAGACTAGTCAGCTAGTTTGAATTCCAAATCATACATTTGAAATATTGCCAAATGCATTTGTTGTTTTGGAACAATGGGTATTGTGGTTTTGAACTCAAGATTCTATGAGTTTACAACACAGAACTCAAGTGGCATTCTCACTGGGAAACACATCTACAGAGAAACGCTTCAAACCAGATTAATTTCAACAGAATGATTTGCAGGGCATTCATAGAACGGTAGTTTTTGAAAGGTCTGTTTGCAAATTTGAAAGCTCCATTTAAAGATTTTTAAAGTGTTTCTTATTTTTGTTTCATTTTTGAAATATGTATTTATTCTGTTTCATATGATGTTGTTCTGACATTAAAGGCCTGCGCTTCATATCTTGAACAGGGTTCATCTGAAAGGTTGTTAATAAACAGAGAATTCAAAATTGTGATCGACCCTTGTGAATATGAAATCAGGACCATTTCAGTTTTGATTACCCTTTTAGTTCAGAGTATTGCGATAGTAAACCTGATTTTGATATTTTGATAACACTAATGTACAGTGCAGTTATATGGGGTTATGTACAGTGTGGTTCCACTGGGTTATAAGCTGTGTAGTTCTTTGTGGTTAAAGTCTCGTCTTTTCCAACCTGACATGAACATTTTTGCATAAAATTGCTTATCATTAGTTATATGGGGTTATGTATCATGTAGTTATGCAGGTTTTTTTTTTTATACTTTATTTTTTTAAGTGCAAAATTTACAAAGACAGACAAAACATAAGAACCAAACAAATAAGAACATACAGGTCATTGAGGGAAATCAATCATTTTGTCTCAGAAAAAAAAGAAACACATTACAGAGTAGGGTCACAAGAAAAAAAATCACAGGTGAAAGATGAAAAGGATAGGGAGCCAGCATAGTCCAAATAGTCAGGGGAGGGAGACCCTCCAGGGTAAGTCCATCGACACATCTGTCACAGCACCAAGGGCAGACGGTACAGTATGAAAAGGAAAGAAGGGAGCTGTTCTATTCTGCTCTCTCATTTGCATACAAAAGCCATTTTCACCAATACTTTTGGGCTTTATTACGATTCATTCTTAAAGAGAAAGTTAACATTTCCATTTCGTGTATATCTTTTACCGTGGCTGACCACTCTTCCACCGTTGGTGGCTCTCTGTTAAGCCATTTCCTAGTTATTGGTTTCTTGCCAGCTGTCAGTAATATCTTTAGAAGATACTTATCCTGGGACGTAAGGTCAGTTGGTAGATTGCACAGATATATAGTTTGAAAATTGTACTCAATGTCAAAACCAAGAATTGAGTTTATTTCCTTAATAACGTCTAACCAGTAGTGTTGAATTATTGGACAGCACCAAAAGATGTGACTGTGGTCAGCCATTGGATTATTACAGTGTCTCCAGCAATGCCCAAATTCTGTTCTGCCTGTCTGTAAATATTTTCTTCTTGGGGTAATAAAAAATCTGATAACATTTTTCCATGCAAATTCCCTCCACTTCCCTGAACTGGTGGTGGAGGAGTTTATTTCGCATATGTTTAGCCACTCGTCTTCTGTCAAGGTTATGTTTGCTTCCTTCTCCCAATTACATTTTACATATGTTGAAATTTTTTTGTTAAGTTGTAGGCATAGGTATATTCTGGAGACCACTTTCTTATGAACTTTACCTTTGTATTCATCAGAAACAATGTTAATGAGGTCCATGTCACCTTCTTTTAAAATTTTTATATCTCTATCAAAATGATGCCTAAGCTGCAGGTATCTGTAAAAATCGTTTGTCTAAATCATGGTTTTTCTGTAGCTGATGGAAACTGTACAGGCCTGTATCAGATGAGATTACACAGTATGAAGTAATGCCTTTTTGGGTCAGTTCCTTATATCTCCTATCCAACTGGGCTGGTAAGAAATCTCTGTCATGTTCGACCCACCTTAATAGCCGAGTTTTCCTCTCTAAATTTGAATTGCTGACCTCTTTGAACCAGATATTAAGGGGAGTTTTTGTGAGGTTGCTTAATTTATTTAAATACATAGTCTTGAGGGTTTTGTCCCCCAGTAAAGATTGAAGAGGAATATCAAGTTGGTTTAGCTCTAGTTCCTTCCATTTTGCATCATAATCATCTTTACACCAATAGACAACATACTGCAGCTGCGCGGCTTTGTAGTAGTCCTCTAGACATGGGAGTGACATCCCGTCCTTCTCTTTTGGCAAGTGTAATGTTTTGTAGCGTACCCTTGGTTTTTTGTTCTGCCATATGAATCTGGAGATGATCCGGTTCCATTCGTTGAACTGCTTAGTTGGTACTTCAACTGGCAGTGATTGAAAAAGGAATAACAATTGAGGTAATATAACCATTTTTATAGTTTCTATTCGGTTGTATAGATCGAGTGTCAGAGGAGTCCATCTGTCCAAGTCATTTTTAATTTTGTTTGTGATGATACCGTAATTTGCATTATATATACCTTCATAGGTCTTGGGAATATTAACTCCTAAATATTTCAGAGTTCTGGTTTTCCATATAAATTTAAAGGTTACGTATGCTTTCCTGAGGGAAGTAGTTAAAAGAAAGAGTCTGAGTTTTCTCTATGTTCAATTTGTATCCTGAATAGAAACCATATTGGTCGAGGCTGGACATCAGTTTAGGGAGACTGGTGTCCGAGTCGGACAGAGTCACCAGAATATCATCTGCGTACAGACAAGTTTTATATTCCCTTCCCTTGAATGTGATTCCCTTAATTTCTGGGTCTTCCCTGATTTTTTGAGCAAGTGGCTCTATAAATAGAGCGAACAGGATGGGGCTCAGTGGACAGCCCTGTCGGCATCCCCGCTCCAAAGGGATTGTACCTGAAAGACTGCCGTTTATTCTGATTCGGGCAACTGGTGAATTATATATAGATTTAAAACAATTTATAACCGTATCGTTAAAGCCAAAGTGTTGTAGGGCCAAATATAAAAATTCCCACCGCACGGAGTCGAAAGCTTTTTCTGCATCAAAGCTAATTGCTAGGGACCTTGTGTTATTTCTGCTCATAGTATCCATCAGATGTATTGCTCGCCTAACGTTGTCTTGTGTATGCCTGTTTTTAACAAACCCTGTCTGGTCCGTATCAATCAAGTCAGGGATAATATTTTCTAGCCTACTAACAATAATTGAGGTAAATATTTTATAATCGGCATTCAAAACAGAAATAGGTCTATATGAGCTGCACTCTGTTCGGTCTTTTCCTGGTTTCGGTATTACGGATATTATGGCTTGTTTCCAAGATGGTGGGGTTTCGCCCCCCTTTATCACATAGTTAAAGCATTTTAATAGCAGTGGGGTCAAGGAGTCCCTAAAAGACTTATACCACTCTGCGGGTAGTCCGTCGCCCCCTGCTGCTTTGTTTGTTTTCAGTTTAGAGATGGCCTTATCTATCCGTTAGTGTAATATCAGCAGTTAACCGCTTGTTTGTTCTATACTGATAGATGGCAAGTCTAGTCAAGATTCTAAAAACTGCTTTAATAAGGCAGGTTCTGCTAATTTGGGTTGAGTGTATAAATTCCTGTGGTATGTTTCTAATGACCTATGAATTTCTTCTGGTTTAAAACACATCTGGTTGGTGGCAGGGTCCTTTAATTTATAGATGGATCTCTCAGACTGCTGTTTCCTCAGTCTCCAAGCCAGTATTTTTTTTTGTTCGTGGTCCGTTTTCATAATAGGTTTGTTTGACATACTTAAGTTTGAGTTCCACCTGATCGTTAAGTTTCTTATTTAGTTCTGATTTTACAGCAGATATTTGTTCCAGTAAGGCAGGGTCATTACACTCTACACGCTTCTGTTCCAGTAAGTCCAATTTATTTGCCAAGTCATTGAGTTGCTTAAGTTTTTCTTTTTTCTTTTGTGATGTCCACATTATAATTTTCCCACGCAATACTGCTTTCTCAGCATCCCATATGATGCTTGGTGAAACCTCGGTGTTACTGTTAAATTCCATGTAGTCCCTTGTTTCTTTTTTAATAAAGTCCTCAAACTGATTATCATTTAATATAGAGGTGTTAAGTCTCCAAATGGTATTTTTGTTTGGGACGTCCAAATGAATTTTCATGTACACTCCCGAGTGATCAGATATATCTCTAACACCGATGTTGCACTCAAGCACCCTGTGTCTGTTTGTTCTAAACATAAAAAAATAGTCGATTCTAGAATAGAATGCATGGGGATAAGAATAAAAAGTAAATTGTTTAGCAAGTGGATGAAAGTCCCTCCAAACATCAATTATACCGATCCCTTTAATCATTTTCTTAATATATTGAGACTCAGAGTTCATTCTTTTTGTTGGGTTTGTAGAATCTAGGGTGGGATGCAACTGTGCATTCCAGTCCCCACCAACGATCAAGACACCGGAGACTTCTGTAGCTATGAAATCAAATATTCTATTAATTAGCGTCTTGTCCTGTCCTGGTGGTCTGTAAACATTGAGTAATGTTACTTCTTTTGAGTCCAATGTTCCCCTCACCAAGACAAAACGTCCATCCTTGTCCACAATCTCTTTGGAGAGCTGAAAGTCTACTTTGTTTGCAATAAGTATCGCAACTCCTCTCGCATGTCCATTTGCATATGAAGAAAAGAATGTATTTTTAAAACCCATTTTTTTTTCTTTCTCATGTTCAGTTGTTACCATATGAGTTTCCTGCCAGAATATTATATGTTGTTGTTCCCTTTTCATCTTGGCTATGAGCTTTCCTCTTTTAATTGGATTCTGTAACCCGTTAACGTTAAGTGTTATGATTCTATATTCTTGCTGAGACATTTATCATTAGATGCAATTGTCCCCTCCATTATCAGTACCCATGATGACCTTAACCATTGAACATAAGTACCAACAATAACAAAGTACTTGTAACTTGAGAACACGCAGATAAAGGAAATTAGAGAAAAAAAAGGAGTGGCTTCCATAACAGTCTTCCTTTCAGGAAGGAGTCCAAATTGGAGAGGGAAAACCTCCAATATATGGAGGGCCTCTCCAGTGCAATCTGGGATAACTCAGGAGTGAGTATCAACTCAGTGCACGCCCGGAGTAACTTAGACAGGCTCCCAGTCCGACGGTCTGGTATTTTAATCAATTAACAGTTAACTAAAGCAATCAACCCAGATAGGTATTTAGGTTACAGAACACAGGAATATAAAATAAAATAAATTAGAAATGGACACAGTGTCTTATTTTTGAATGAAATCAGTTTTTGCTCCTGTGCTGATGTAAGTCACTGTGTAATCATGTCTTACCGCGGGGATGACCACTGGTTATTAAGAGTGATGTTCACCTTGACGCGGAGGCTGTGTCCGCCGTCTCGCGGCGAAATCCGCTGAGCTTTTTCCGCGCCCTCTCTCCATGCGAGTCCGGGTGACGTCGTTTGGCTTCCACCATCTCCCAGGATAGTTTCCTCGTTACGTCCGCCGGTGTCTCCGCCGCTGTCGCCGCGGAGGGTCCCTCTCTAATGATGTCGTCCGGTGTGACCCCTCTTTCTCAGGTCCTCCATGGCTTCCGTCGCGCTGTTGTAGATGGCGGGGCCGCTGTCAAAAAAACACCTGAAGTCTGGCCGGTGGCGGGGTTTGAAAACGGAGACCCTTTTCCTTCAGAAGCTTTCTGATAGGGGCGTAGGCTTTCCTTTTCTTTTGGGTCTCTGCAAGGTAGTCTCGGTCAAAATACAACCTCTGTTGGTCGAGGCGAACCTCTCCTTTTTTCCACGCAGAGCGAAGCACAAGCTCCTTGGTTCTGTACTCCTGGAAATAAATCATCACCGAGCAGGGGCTGGCATTCTGCGGCAGTTGCTGACCCAGTGCGCGGTGACAGCGCTGTATGCCCAAGTCAGTGTCTGGAGGCAGCAGCTCCGTTTTGATGAGTCTTTCAATAAACTCTTGCAGGTTGCCTCCTTCCGCTTCCTCGGGGATCCCGTATATGCAAATATTATTTCTTCGCAAGCGTGCCTCTAAGTCTGTCAGTTTGGCTTGCATTTGCTCTTGACTTTTCAGAGTTTGAGTTAGCACCTCTTTTGCCGCAGCTGTCCATTCCTCCAGGTCAGAAACTCGCCGTGTTGCCTCTTCAGCACGGCCTCTGGTTTCTTTCAGCTCTGTCACAAATTCGTTCAGTTTTTCATTGACGTCCTCTCTGAAACTGGCCAAATCTCTCTTCATTTCTCTGGCGAGGTTGTCGGTGAAGGAACTTCGTTCCACCTTTACATCTGCACGGATGGCCTGTATTTCTTTGTGGATTTCCCCGATGCTAGCTTGCAGGCTATCCATTGCTAATACCTCGTGTTCGTTGTTCACTTCACCGCTGTCTTTTCCCGTCGGGTTTTCTTCACTTTTCTCTTGGTTCTGGGTCGATTTGCTTCTAGTTATAACTGTCGTCATCCCCTGTGGTCGTATTTTTCAAAATTCAGAGGGTTGAGTAACTCTAGTCTAGGGGATTTAGCAGACCAAACTGGGAGCTCTTGCTCAGCACGTCCACTCACCTTGACACCATAACCAGAAAAAAGGAGTTATGCAGGTTAATGTACAATTAAATTATATGATGTTATGTACAGTGCAGATATATGGGGTTATGTACAATGTAGCATTATGTACTATGTAGTTATATTGGGTTTTTTGTACATTGTATTTATACAGGGTTAAGTACAAGAGTTTTATGGGGTCATGTTCTATTTATGGGTTTTGTAGAATGTAGTTATATAGGGTTATGCACAGTGTAGTTATAAGGGGTTATATACAGTATAGTTATATTGGGTTATGTATAGTGTAGTTATATGGGGTTATGTACAATGTGGTTTCACTGGGTTATGTGGTCCGATTTGGAAAATCTTTATAGTCTGCAGTGTTGGGGAAGTGAGAATTTAATAAAAAATAATGGTTCCCTGAATCCAGTTGGTTCTAGCAGTGAATGCTCTTGTTAAAATCTTACACTCTGAATACCTAACACAAGTGACGCTAACTACCAAAACCTCTTACTTGACCAACACTTAAAATAAGTTAAAATAGATTTAATTAAATAATGTATAATAAAAAAATTCTCAATTAATTAAGTAACCAAGTTCAAGATAGGGATGAGCAATCTGGTGGATCAACCTTAGGCAGAAATGTGCACTTCCAAAAGAAATATTTAAATAAGTTTATTTGACAAAACAAGCACAACTCTACACTACACTACACTATAGACCTGGTCCACTTCCTTGACAGACAGTGAGAAAAGACACTCACAACAAGACAAGAGTACAAATGGATCACAGATTAGAAGAAAGAATATTATGGAAGTTACGAGAACTGACTGTATGTCTCACATCATAAATGACTACAGAATCACTCACAAAGCAGCCAAACACCAGACAGGAAAAATCTGAATGCCACAGGAGAGAAGTTACCGAAACCAAACCTTCTTGAGGAAAAACTTAGCGTTGATACAGGAAGACTTAACGGAAAAAAACGGAGTTATGAGAAAGAAATGTGGTGATGGGAGAAAAACTGATTTGTAGGGTAACGCAGAAAAATTCAAGAAAAAAGTATTGAGGTAAAGCAGAAAAGAGCTGAGCCATAAGGCCTGTTCCAGGCCCAAATTAAGAAGGGTCTCTCTCCTCATCCCTGGTCCACACATAATTAACTGCCTGGTGGAGGAGTGTCTGAAAGTTTACTCAGGGTCCTCCTACTTTTCTGCCCTGTGGCTGCATAAGACAGGTCAGAATACAAATAAGTGTAAATATTTACACAGAAAAAAATGCTGAGCACTCCCTTGACAGAATTTCCCTCTAAATTAATGATTAAATTAATGGTTTGTTAAAAATATTTAGTCATAAAAGAAAGCTATGACCATACTAATCTAATGTTCCTAAGGAGGAGTTAAAGTGAAGTTTAAAATTGCTGCAAAGGAACAGTTATTTTTAGTGATTTTTTTTCTATATGTGATTTCTTTGGTGCCAGCAGGTTTTAATAATGTTTTATGGCTGGACATGGGGTGATTTTGCCAAAGAACACATCAAATTTCATCCAGTGTGAAAGGATTTAATTGTGAGAAGCCATGGCTACTGCAATTTCATTGGCTCATTATTTAGTCACTATGCAAGAAATAAAAAGCCTACACATAACTTACAGATCTCAGAATGAAGAATCTTTATACCAAATTTTGTGAAAGGCAGGCTTTTCTTAGCATGACGGGTACCATTTTTAGTGTTTTTCTGAAAATTCTAAATATCAGAAAATACATATGGTGTACTGTTTCAGTAAGCATAATAACAGGACAGACAGATATGTTGCATATTTAATTAGAAATGGCAGGTAACTTAAAATAAATTTTCCCCAATCCAAACTACAGCTAAACTAGCTTATCTCCCACAGCAACCCTGCCTGCTGACTTCTGGAAGGAGACTGTGAGCATATGACTCTTTCAGTTTATGTGATGATAAGCCTCCGTTTATTCACTCACTATAGACACATCATCAATCACATACTGTCATCAGAAGATTATGAGTCCAGCATGCTCTTGGTTTGTGCATCTAAAGGTACCTGGCTTGACCAGAACTGGCCATTGAAGAGTGACAAGACCAACAAAACTAGCTTATACACAGATGGCCGGACATTCACCTTAAGAATTTTCTGGTACACATGAGGATTCATGCTTCCTTTAATGTTTACAAGTCATCCAGGTCCTGAGGCAGGAAAACATCCCCATACCATCCCACTTCCACCACCATTTTTCAGTAAGGTATCATGTTCTTTCAGTGGACTGTTGTATTTGGTTTATACCTGACAGAGGAGGACTTATGCCCTTTGAAAAGTTCTGCCTTTGACTCATCTGTCCATAGAATATTACCCCAAAAGACTTGAGCATCACCCAGGTGCTGTTTAGTAAATTTGACACCAGCTTTTATATTTTTCTCGGGGAGCAGTGGCTTCAGCCTTGCCACACTTCCAGGACGCCCAATTTTTTTGAGTTTTGAAGTGAATAGTGTCCTCTGCTCTGGTGTGGTAAACTGTTGTGTCCTGTTCGGCTTTGACTTGATGGCAGATTTTCTCCACAAGAACTATGGGTTAGTTACTCCTTATTACAACTTTTGTGCATTCTGTGGGCTGGGGTAATGGAGTAGTCCATCATAGTGTTTAAAATATGTTCAGTTTCCTGTTGGAAAATTCTTAAAGTTAGTTACTCCTCTGTGATCTAACTTAACTACACATGCAAAGTCTGTGTTCTCATACACATGCTTGCTAGTTTGCCAGCTAGGAAGATATGTAAATTTTCCACCATCTTGTCCAGCCAAAACTTGCATTTCACTTCCTGAAGGCCATAAAAGCATTACATTGCCTTTGCTGGCAACTGGTATCAAAATCTTGAGTCTGTGCTGCAACCTTCATGTGATGTAGCATACTAAATAATATGTAATTTCCATGTCAGGCAGGGCAGCAGTTAACTTTCTAAATTGAAGTTTGCAGTTAAAGTGCCAGAGGACATGGCATTTTATGGTCTGTAATGCAAAGTGAAAAAAAAATAACTGTAACAAAACATAATGGTATTAATCAGTTAATGTTTTCTTAAACATGGCACTTTCTCTTCAAAGTGATTTCATTTTTGTGTTTTCTCCATGAAACCTTTCCTAACTTTACCTTTCAGCTAACTGACAAGCTGAATGCTTGGGGAAACTACATAGTATATTAGTCTAAAAATGGCACAAAATTTGAAAAAAAAAAAAACAAAACAAACAAACAAAAAAAAAAAAAACATACATTTATATCTGCCTCAATCAATTTTCTTTGTAGGTAAAGAAATCTTCCTGGAGCAGCTGTTGTCTCACATGGGACTGGAGAGTCACCTGAAAGAGAAACTACCTCTGACTTCTCTACTGGAGATCACCCAAAATGTCATGCCAGATGAACCTACCACATCACTTAAGTCCCTGCCCTGGTGTTTCCTGAGGAAGCTGATGATGATGAACACAACAGCCAGGAGTGTCAGGTGTTCTGTAGCTGAGGACGTGGACAGGTTTCTGGATGATGACTCACCTGATGAAGGTGAGGAGGTGAACCCCCTGGACCTCATAACAGCTCTGTTCCTGTGCTCAGACAGCTTCCTGCAGCAGGAGATGGCTTTAAAAATGTCCATGTGCCAGTTCTCTGTTCCTCTCCTGCTACCCAATTGTGACACACAGGAGCTTACCTTGATGCTGTGGGCCCTGAGGGACATTGTGAAGAAGTTCAGGCCACATTCCTTACAGGAGTCTAAAGGGTTTGTGGAGCAGAGCATTGTGCTCACTCAACTCCCCTTGATCTCTTTTGTCAGGCTGGGAAACAGCAGCTTGTCCAAGTCTCACATTCTGAACCAGATTCTCAGCAATCCCCAACAGAACCATGACACCTTTATTCACTTCAACATGACAGGTGGTGATGTCCCAAGAAGGATCTCTGAAGGGCTTTTGGAAATCAGCTGGAATCTCCCCTGTGGGAATGGAAACATGGACATCTTCCCTGAGCCTGTGGCTGTAGCTAATCTCCGTGGAGACATCAGAGCTTTTAAGACCCAGTTCTCGTTCCTCTGTAAGATCTCTGCTGCTGTGTTTGTGTTCTGTGATGACCTGCGGTCCAACACTGACTTACTAAAGGCTCAGAACATCAGCAGTAGACTGTACATAGTTTGCCATTCAGCAGACAGAAACGTTAACAGAGGAGAACTCCAAAACCATGCAGATCAACTGCAGCTTCAACGTGATCACATCCTAAAGAAAGGCAGGAATATGAATGAATCTGAATTTGTCATGAAGCTGCAGATGGTTGTGAAGAAAGTAATAAAAGGAAGCTGTATAAAAATAAGTGTGGAACAGATGTCTGCCATTGCACATGAATTAGAAATAGCTGTAGATGAGGATGATGACAGGTGTCAGAATGCCAAAAAGAATGCAGATTTGATCACAGCTGGTATTTCTGACATACCAGAGTACAAGGAGAGCAAGCTGCCATTACAGGGGGAGATCTGGAAACGACTGGCTAAACTGGAGAAAGAGGAATGTAGACTTAGACATGCAGGGGACACAAATATTGAAAAGTACAGGAGTGAACTCAGTAAGCAGAAACAGAGACTCAGGGAGCAACAGAGGACTCATGACATCTCAGATGCCATGTCCAGTTTCATCTCGGCATTATCAGGTCCCAGAGAGGAGCGATTTTATTTCCTCAAATGGATGAAGATCAACCTGGACCATCTGTCTCTGAGATACCTGTCAGACCTCCAAGAGAGGTTCAAAGAGCTCCGACTGAATTCCCTTCAGAATAAAGAGCTCATTGCAAAACTGGACAGACAGATTGTCAGCTCCTCTCTGGGGGTTGAGCACTTCCTGAGGGAAATGGGGCAGCTCTATGAGGTGGCCTGCTCACTGCCTGAAAATGATCCCTACAGGCAGCAGATGCAGAACCTGCCCAGACACTGCGCTCAGTTACTGTTGGATGGATTTCCTGTGGAGCTGATTGATGGAGATGCTTCTAACATCCCTCTACAGTGGGTGAAAGACGTGTTGACTGAGCTCCACTCTCTGACACAGTCTAACAGGAGGATCCGTGTGATCACTGTGCTGGGAGTCCAAAGCAGTGGAAAATCCACTCTGCTCAATGCCATGTTTGGGGTGCAGTTTGCCGTCAGCAGCAGCAACTGCACAAGGGGAGCCATCATGCTGCTCATCAGAGTCCAGGAGGATTTTAGAGAGCAGCTGGGCTGTGAATTTATCATGGTCATTGACACAGAAGGGTTAAAGTCCCCAGAACTGGCCCAGCTGGCTGACAGTTATGAGCATGATAATGAACTGGCCACTCTGGTGGTGGGACTAAGTGACATCACAGTCATCAACGTTGCCATGGAGAATAATACAGAGATGAACGACATTCTGCAGAATGTGATGCATGCCTTCCTGGGCATGAAGGAGGTGAGGAAAAAACCCAGCTGCATGTTTGTGCACCAGAATGTGGCTGATGTCTGTGCCCATGATAAAAATTTAAGGAAAAGGAAGATTATCCTGGAGCAGCTGAATGAGATGACCCAAGCAGCTGCTGAAATGGAGAACAGGATCAAGGAAAAGACGTTTACAGATGTGATGGATTTTGATCCAGAGAAGAACACCTGGTACATCCCTGGCCTTTGGCATGGCACCCCTCCCATGGCACCAGTGAATGCAGGTTACAGTGAGACTGTGAGTGAGTTCAGGAGCAGCATTATTGAAGTTTTAAAAGAGCACAAGGAGATAAGACCTGCGCACACAATCCCAGAGTTCCTGGAATGGACCAAGAGTTTGTGGAATGCAATTATGTATGGAAACAGACCAGAACCCAAGTAGCTGCAAAGAATGACATGATTAAATAGTTTATAAGATGTGTAGATAAGTGGACACAGCTGATATTGGTGTAATGGGTTGTGTACACATACCAAACTGTTTGAATGAACCACCATTTCACAGGTTATTTATACAGTACTGGGCACTGGTGTGCTCAGGGTGGAAGGCACTGTGATGAAGTTCCCTCTAGAGTTGCCTTATGTATGAGAGAATGTAATTAAATGCCCTCCTGGATGCCCATATATGCATCATGATGTGCAGGAGGTGCCTATTTTTTTTTTTTGCTCCTGCCCATCCTGAGCACGCCACTAGTAGTGGGGTTGCAGTGGCAGAAATCTTAACATCCATACTAACACACTGACTTAATGATATTAGGGAGTTAATCTTTTCCTATCTACATAAACTATCTCTTACCTAAGTAATTTCTTGGAATAGCATATTTATATAAGGTTTTAGTGAAAAAAGTCAGAGTAAAATACATAAAACCTGATTTAATATCTAATGTAATATTGTACCCACATGGACTAGTACAACCAATTGTACAAACATGACTAGTTGTACAAACATGATTTACTGAAGTGAGAGATAAGACCTTTATCATCTTAGCCTTTGAATCAAGCTTTTTTTCTTACTTATATCATTATTGTGACATTTGTATTTTAATGGATCATCTGATTTATAGTTGGCTACACTATATGGTAGGCCTATTTTTCTCCTATTGTTTGTTTAACAATTATTTGTATATACCACTGTATTTTTTTTAATTGTAGACCCAGGGTCAATCAATTGAAGTGTGGTGGAAATGTTCATTGGAATTGGAGCTGAAGACAGAATGATACCTTGGTAATGAAACTGTGTCTCTGGACTTGAATTGGATCAGGCATTCTAAATCAGAAAACAACATCCTGTTGGGTCCTTTCATCCTCACCATCCACATCTTACACCTTGACAGATCCTGTGTCACTTTAACCTGGCCCACATTAAATCCTCCAGTCCTTATATTACATTAGAGGCACCTTGGGGTGGTTATTGAAAACCACTCCGAGGTTCCTGGCACAGGATGATGATGACACAATGGTGTCACCCAGGGAGATAGATAAGTCTAGCAAATATTTTTGTCTTAATTAAAAATATTCCATCTGGCATACAACACACTCCCTCACCATGTCCCACCTCCTGCTCCCTTAACAACCCACCTTCTGTGCTGTTTGCCATTTGAACACCTAACCACTACAGTTTTGAGAATTATATGTATGAAATAAAAGTTAATTATCTATACTTTTTCTCATTCATTTTTTAATCTCAAATATCAATGCCTTAAGTGTATAAGGAAAATAACAGGTTTAACACAACTGTTACCATTGAATGCTCATGTGTAAGCAATACTTAAGCGAAATTTCTTGTTTTCCCCCATTGTCTTTTATTAAAGAATTTTCATTAAATTGTGGGTCAGTAGTGATTTTTTTAAACAATGTAGTTAGGGCTGTGCTATATGACAATATATATCGTGTGACGATAGGAAAATGTATAGTTTCATATTATGCTCTACCATTTATTTCGTTGTGTCGCAAATCATACTCTTTACAGCAGTATTTTTCATCATTTGGACGATGCTTTGCATTCTTCCACACAGCACAGATGCAGGCAGGAAATTTGCATGAAGGCAACACAAACAAACATGGAGGAGAGTGAATGTGACACAGAACGGGGTAATTCTGAACAGGTTAGGGACTCCAACCAGCCAAGAAAAAACTAGGAGCTCGAACCTAAAAGAAGAGCTACTTATGTCATGTGGTCGTGGTTTGGGTATGAAAAGTCTGAAATGGACCAGAAATCTGTACTTTGCATATTATGCCACAGCCTGCGCCCCTTGCACTGTCTGCGATCCTTTATTTCCACTTCCATTGGCAATATGACCTTTCACCCCCTTATTTGTTATAATGCTGTCACATGATCACATATGACCATAGACAGTTATGTGTATGCGTATGTTGAAGTACACCTAAATTAATTGCTTAGATAGCCCATGGGCTATCAAGAGTACCGACATACCCATCGGTGGGTAACTGGCTACCTAGAATTTGTGAATTAGAGCTAGGTAACATTAGCTTGCTAGGTTGATGCACAAATAACACACCTAACAAAGCAATTATGACAGCGTAAAGTTCGGCAAATACTACTGTCGTACATCATTTTCAACTCAGTTATACTGAGTAAGAAAATATAACGCTAAGTACAACTGTAAGCATATCATTTTATCACTAAGAAATAACCTAGTAACCAATGGCCTAGCGACAATAATGTAGCTAACAATCTGTAGTTTAATTAGATTGCCAGTAAGTAACTACCCAATTATGATACACTTGCACAGTGAAGTGATAAGCCTACATTGTATATGCAAGTTAAGTGAAAAAATACAGGTTACTTGAGGGGTATGTAAAATAAATTGCCAGTTGTGTATCAATGTAGATACTGGCTCATGAAAATACTTCCAAGCCATCAAACTAGTCATACCCACGCAGCTTTTAGCTAAAATATGTACTGTAGCGATGTATGTACTGATTTTGAGCAAGCTAGCTAGTGATGTGTACCTAACATATTTGATTTTCTACTATGAATATAAGATGTCACAAGGATAAGAGTCCTTATAAAATGTTAGTTAACTTGCTAGAAGAGAAGGATAGACAATAAAATTAGACTGCATATACATCAAGTAAAGGTTTGATTTATTCTTGACAACAGGTTTTTTTTGAACACGTTGTTCAGGAATAACACTAAAGCACTTCCATTTGCATAACTATTAGCAAGCTACATCTGTTATTATATTTTATCTGTATAATCACCAGCAGACAGGTAAAGGGATGGCACTGTATCAGTGTGGAATTTGATGTTGAGAATGACAGAAATTGTTATAATCAATAAACTGACTTTGCACACCTAATTTCTGTCCTCACCCCAACTAAGGATGAAGTACTGAGCACACTCTGCGAAGTTGCATGATAGCTCGGCGATTAGCCTAGCTATTGAAATGTTATCATTTTTATCTAAATTATAGACAGGCTAAATAAAAGCCACAATAAGTAAATAGTCATTCCACACAAATATGATAGGCCTCCGAGTCGTTTTGTACCAAGCTTTCTATTGACTCACATTAGCAAGCAAGATGATGACCAATTAGCAATAAGTTACCTGGCCTAATTTTCGATTTTGTTAGGATCCCGGCCAAAAAAGGCCAATTGATAACTTCAGCTGTCAACAATAATGCGATTCCGATCCAACAAGTACATTGCATGTACATGGAATTAAAATGTTGTTAATTTATGATGTATATAAATATGTATAATGTATACTTTATTGTGCATTGTATAAATTAACCATAAAACACTTAGCCGTTAGCTACATTGCTACTTTCCTTCTAACTATAGAGTCACCATATAAGTCTTAGTTAACTAGCTTTAGCTAAGCTAAACTAAGCACATAGCTTTCTAAGCTATAAAAACTTCCTTAGCTAGGAGTTTTGTAATGGTAAGAAGGTACGACATGAATAAAAATATACATACCCAAGTGTCAAAGTGCAGGAACATGTCACAGAGTTGTGTGAAGCCAGCGAATTTAAGAAAATAACTTCCGGTTTCAGAAACAAAGGAGAATATCAAAATAAAAGTTCACATGTACAAAGTACAATTTTTATTTTTTACAGCAGTTTGAAGCAAAATGGATGCCAGTATGTAAACATTAACACAAAATGCATAATAATTGTTACGCCCGGCCCTAGGGGAGACCTGTGTAGCATAAAAAAATGACTTCCCCCTTTTCCCCACTCCCAAGGATGACCAAGGCCACAGTATGTGCAGTCCACAATCGACTATTTATTTTTAACATGGAGGTAGCATAAGCTTCAGGGAGAGCACGGCCTAAACAATAAACAAACAAATCTAAATTTTATTAACTAACTTCTCATCAAAGAAAATAAAATAAAATACAGGCAGCTAACCTACCTCCCTAACATTAAACAAGAGAAAACGAAATACCAGCAACAATAATACACAATTAAGAAAAATACATTTTTTCCGTCATTCTGCAAATTCTGTGGTCATGCAGTATGGTCAAACAGGGAGCCGGGAAAAAAGGCGAAGTGGGCTGGCATCCGACGGAGAGCCTTTTAAAGGTGGCGCAATTTCTCTTCTGGCCAATCCCCATCCACCACCTGCAACACAGGAACCTTAAAACACACAAACGGGGCGGATAGTACCACCATCAGGCAGGGAGGGAAACACCGCACAGAAAATGACACTTATGACTCAGAGTCATAGCATAATTAAAAACCATAAGGCGTACATTGTAGACAGATTTGATTCAAAATGATTATATGCCTTCCTTAGGCAGTACAATTGAAGAGACCTCGAAGTGTTTGGTATCACAAACTACCATGATGAAAGTGAAGTAAAACTGAATAAACTGAGGACCTAAATTGTAAATCATCAGAAACAGAGACCAGATATCTGCCATAGAAAAGTTTTAAAGCAACTACCTGTGGCGTCATACAAAAGTTTGCTGGCCACTTCCTGTCGTGAATGGCGCCTGAATGCGGCGTATCCATACAAAAATGGCCCTCCAGAAAAAAAAAACTTTAGAAACTCGCTCAATGAAAGTGGGGTAATATCGAAAGCTTACACACACTGGTATGAATTAATACTGGTCTGTAACTCGGACCCGCGTCACAGAAAAGTTTGCTGGCCACTTCCTGTCGTGAATGGTGCCAGAATGGGGCGTATCCATACAAAAATGGCCCTCCAGAAAAAAAAAAAACTGTAGAAACTCGCTCAATGAAAGTGGGGTAATATCGAAAGCTTACACACACTGGTATGAATTAATACTGGTCTGTAACTCGGACCCGCGTCACAGAAAAGTTTGCTGGCCACTTCCTGTCGTGAATGGTGCCAGAATGGGGCGTATCCATACAAAAATGGCCCTCCAGAAAAAAAACTGTAGAAACTCGCTCAATGAAAGTGGGGTAATATCGAAGACTGCTGTTTGCCTTTAACTGCCAGGTGGATACTTAGCATGGAAGCTTTTGTGACACGCATTTAAGTGTCTCTCCATGTTGTGCGCATTGCCGTTGCCCCGCTAATGAGACGTACACACTTCTTTCACTGTCGTAAAACAGAACTCTCCCCCCTAATCGCTGTAAAAATGGTACGTTTCCTTTCGTACTTTTCTTTCTTTCCTTTCTGCCATTTTTTTCTTTATTTTTTGGGGGTATAAACCGCATCTAGCCCCCATCGTAGCTGCGCCCGCTAGCTGGTCTCAGCAAAGACTGAGACGGTGTGTCTTGTGCGCGATATTGAACTATGTCTATGTATATATATGCAATAAAAGCAAATTTTAAATTCAATATTGTCACATCTACATCAATGCAAGTGTTACTAATTCAAAAAGATCAGCAACACGATTAAATACAATTTTTAGACGGAGCTCCATGGTGACTAGTGCTATTTTTAGAACATGTCCTGTGGGCGACTCATGTGGTCCCTGCGGGCGACCAGGTGCCCGCAGGCAACGTGTTGGCGACCCCTGAAATAGACCGTACAGGATGCTCATCGCAAGTGAGGTCAGGTGTGGAATTTTCCATTTGTGGCCTCATGTCGGGCTAAAAACGTAACGATTTTATAGCGTTTTGGATGGGGGATGCTCAACCTGTATTCTTTAATAATTAAAGAAAGTAAGGATGTGCCTCCTTCCACGGTCACACAGAAAATAGTTTAAAAACATGCCAACACATCTGAAATGTATTTTAAAACTTTGCTACATTTATGCAAGCACAAGAATATTGCAATCTGACACAAAATTTAACATATTTTTGAGTAGAAACAATTACTTAAATTACCACTGATTCAGTTTCCTTCCCCAATCACAACATGGGTAAAATCAAGGACTCTCTTCCTAAATGTATGGTCTCGAGGCATATCATGTCTATTGTCGCCTTGATACAGGGGATGAATCAACTTATCCTTTGGCTGAACTTGCCCCTTTCTCCCCTGCACCTGTCTTTATTCAGGAAAAGAACCAGAAGGATGCAGGAAATTGTCTTAAGGTATTTTTTTTATTGCATAACACTCATATCATTTGATAAACTTAGCAGCTGCAAGTCTGATTTCTAGTTTATTTATTTTTTTTAAACTTTCTTTTTATTTAAATTTTCAATTATTTTTCAACGATAAAAGACAAATATGGAAATAAAAAAACAAAAAAGAACAGTACAAGAACAAAAATAGACAAAAAAAAATTAATAAATAGACAGGTTGACAAGGTTGACAGGCCATACATTAGTGCAAAATGGAGTGATGATTCACACAGACAAAGAGTTACACTTTAAAGAGTATGAAGTCCACCGTTCCCAGTTCTTTGTGTACTGCTCTGACCGTAGTCTTAGAGTGAAGGTCAGTTTTTCCATACATTGTATTTCGTTAACAATGGTGATCCAGTCATTCCTTGATGGTACATTTGTCTGCAGCCATTTCCGTGTAATGGCCTTCTTGCTTGCAGCCAAGAGCACTTTAAAAAGATAGTTGTCCTGGGCCATAAGTCCAACTGGGATTTTACCCAAATACAGCATAATAAAAGAAAAATCAACTTTTAAACCAAAGATTGACTGGATTTCTCCAGAGAGATCTTGCCAGTATGGTTGAATGAGGGGGCAGGCCCAGAATATATGAAAGTGATCAGCCATAGTTTGACCACATTGCCTCCAGCAATTGTCCTGCCCCCATGAACCCCGCTGCTTAGATTTAAATTTAGGAGTGACAAAAAATCTTATCAAGTTCTTCCAGCAGAATTCTTGCCAGGCTCTAGAGTTGGTGGTTTTAGCTTGACCCTCCCAAACAGTTTTCCAGTCATCCTCAGATATCTCCAGGCCACACTCCCTCTCCCATTTCTGTTTGACCTGATGAGTAGAAAGGTTCTTGGAGCTTTGTAATCTTTTATAAATTTGTGATATTAAATGTTTACTATCTTTTGCCTTATATGCTTCAGTAAAAATAGTGATCAGATTAGACTCCCTATTGTCTGCTTGCTTGATTTCCTTATTGAAATAGTCTCTGACCTGGAAATATCTGAACATATCCTCCCTTCTTAGTCTGAATGATTTAGAGATGTGGGTAAAAGACTGTAGGCCGTCCTCATCAGCTATCGTGCAGTAAACTGTAATACCATTCTGTGCCCATTGCCTGAACCGCTTGTCTAAACCTGATGGTATAAACTCTGAGTCATATGCCACCCATTTCAATATTTTTGCATGTTTCTCGAGATGAAGTTTTTTACAGGTGTTGAACCACACCTTAAGGGCAGCCCTGGTCCAGCAATTTGTTTTATCCAGATGAGGGTCATGGTGTTGGCAAAAACCTAATAAAGACTGTGCTGGGATTTCAGAATGCATCAATTCTAAATCTTTCCATTTAGCGAAATAGTTTGGATTACACCAGCAAACTAGAGGTCTTAGTTGGGCGGCGATATAATAGTCCTCCACACATGGTAGAGAAAGTCCACCCTCATCTTTGGGTAACTGCAAGATGTTATATTTAATTTGGGGCTTCTTACTGTTCCAGACAAATCTTGATATCATTCTATTCCACTCCCTAAAATCCTTAGGGGGGATCTCAACAGAAAGTGACTGGAATAAGTACAGAAGTCTGGGAAGGACTATCATTTTTGCTTTTCTGTGGGATGTAGGTCCCTCCATATATCTATCATACCAAATTCCCTCATCATTTTCCGCATGAATACTGAGTTTTGGTTTCTCCTCTTGTGTAAGTTTGTTGAGTCAAGTTTGGGTTGCAATTGGATATTCAAGTCACCCCCACAGATTAAGATTCCTGATGACTCTAGGGTTACTAAGTCAAATATTTTTTTAAGAAATGATCTATCATGCCCTGGTGGCATATATACATTTAACAGAGTGACTTCTTTGTGGTCAATCTTGCCTTTGACTAAGATGTAGCGACCCTCCTTATCTTTAATTTGGGCAGTTAATTGGAAGTGCAACTTGTTTGTAAGTAAAATTGCCACTCCCCTTTTACGCCCAGATTTGTGAGAGGAGTAAAATGTGTTGATAAACCCCATCTTTTTTAATTTTTCATGTTCTGAGTCAGAAAGATGTGTCTCCTGCCAAAAAGCCACTTGAATATTTTCCCTTTTAATTTTAGCAATAACTTTGCTCCTTTTCACTGGATTATCTAACCCATTCACATTAAGTGTTAGTATCTTATATTCCTGATAATCCATTTGCTTTGTTTCTTTGTGTCATTAATTACCTGTTGCAACCTGTAACACCTTACCCTTGAACTTGGGTAGATACAACTATAGACATATAAACAGTACAGAACACAGTGTGTATACAACAAACTGGCTTCCACAACAAGAGAATTTACATGCTCTTTAAAGCGGAGGGGAAAGCCTGATATAACAAAAGGGCCCCTCTTTGAAGTTACTAAAGTTACTTTCATTTCCATACCATAGCATTTCGTTTCTACCATAGCATTTTTTCCACCAACCCACTCTCCCCTTATCAACAAATATGCTTATCTCAAGCTAAAAGTCAGTCTTGAAGTTAACGTAAGAGGGAGGGCAAAGAAAAAAGGGGGAAGGGAGAGGGTAACAGTTGTTACAAGTCAATTGCTATTTATCAATTCACCTGACGGAGCTGAGGAGGATCAGACACATTCAGACCCTGGTGTTAGGGTCAGGTCTCCTAGGTATCATGGCGGAAAGCGCACAGCTTCTCCTGTATCTGGTGGCGGGATACTCCTTGACGACACTTGTCCCCGACCCTCTCCCACGCTGAGGTGCGCGGTACTGGAGCTGGACCAGGTCCGTTATGGTCAATGGGAAATCCCCTTTTCCGCAGGTCGTTAGCGGCTTCTCTTGCGTCATTGTAGATCCTGGGCCCACCTTCCAAAAACACCTTGAGCTTGGCAGGCGGGGGGTCTGAAACCGCACACCCTTCTCCTTAAGCATTCTCCTAATTCCTGCGTATTCTCTTCTTTTCTTAACTATCTCCGTCGGATAGTCGTGGTCAAAATAAACTCGTGTGTCTTTGTAAAATACCTCTTTCTTCTTCCAAGCAAACGACAGAATGAGTTCTTTAGTTTTATACTCATGAAAATTAATTACAATGGAACGCGGCGGAGCTTCTCGTGGTGGTCGCGGACCCAGAGCTCTATGGCAGCGCTGTATTTTCAGATCAAGCTCGCCGGGGATGGTGACAATAGTTTGACCACAAAGTCCATCATTTTATTTGCTTCTTCACCTTCAGGTATTCCATAAATGCGAATATTGTTTCGCCGTGACCGAGCCTCCAAGTCTGTCATTTTTGTTTGCGTGATCTCTTGTTTCTGCTGCATTTGTCGAAGCGAATCCACAAGGTCGAGATTGCACTCCTCCAGCTTGGCCACACGCTGTTTAGCTTCCTCGACTCGCGTTGTTGTGTTTTTCAAATCCCCCCTGATATCTCCCAAGGCCTGATTAATCTTGTCTCGGAGTTCAGTTAGCTCCTTCTTCACGTCCTCTCTCAACGTATACCGGAATGATTGCAGCTCACTCTTTACATCGGAGCGCATCGCCTTGATCTCTGTATGAATACTAGCTAGCAGACTAGCGTCAACCTTTAATCTGAGGTTTGGGGAGAGCGCTAGGTTAGCCTGCCATCATGTCTGCGTACTCGCTGGAAGTGCCTCCTGATTTCTAGTTTAAAGTGTTGGTCCATCCCAACTACCCAGCCTCACATGTCAATCATCTACTTCTCTCCTGTGAACTTGGTAAAAGCACTGCAATTTAATGATGAACCCCTACAATTACAAAATGTAATTATTGCCTTACAGTAAGTAATATTTGAAAAAATGACTAATTCATCTTTCCAGATTTCCATGTGAAAGTCTATTCTGTGAAGCCAACTGAAACAATCACAGTAAGAGGAACAGAGATGGAGGTCAGTAAAGCCTACATTGGTGATAACACAGGCAAAATCAAGACCATGTTATGAAACAACCACATCCCTGCTGTCTCACCAATGTCCACATATGCTCTTACCAGCCTGTCCACACAAGCAAACAGTAAAATATACTTTACTCCAAGCAAAAACACAACCATCACAAAAATTGCAAACATGTTTTCAGATGTGTCACATACACCTGATATGTCAGATGAAGAAGATACTTTCACCACTGTGGAAACCCACATCACAGCCATAGCAATCCGTCAAATCTGGGAATATCCCACGTGTCAAAAAATCCAAACAGCCTTCAACAGCAAATCAAACACTCAACGCTGTGTCAACTACAGCCCACTCCAGAAAACCTTGTCATTTCGTACAATCAACAAAGGCACGGTCTATCTTGACACTGGGCACCAACTGTCTCTCTCTAATGCTGTGCTTTCAGCATACCTTCATGCACAGGGTCTCAAGCACCTCATCCTGGATGTTCAAAGCATAGGAGAATATTTTTTGGAGTTTAGACAATTTAAGATCACCATGACAGATAGTCAAGCAATCACTGAAATTAAACACATTTCCATCTCTCTAAATGAGGTTTTGAGAAAAGGTGCTCTTCACATACTAACGTAGTAAACAGCCATGATCTACATCCACTACCTCAGCCTGCAAATGATGAAAGTTTAGCACAACCAGATGATGACACCTCAAATGATGCTTTCTCTCAGGACCTACAGATTTTCGATGCAGCTGAAGAATACAGCTCTGCAGATGCTGATGTGACCACTCCTAAATCCGGTTCCATGCTCCAAACCTAGCTACCATTTTCCATTTTTCAGTGACACACTCACAACAGCAGCCTATTTTGACCTTGTAGAATAATTGCCATATTTAATAAATACTTTACTTACTTTTGACATCAACTTTATTTTACAGTATTGAGATGTGTCTAGTTTTTATATGTCCAGTATGAAAGTACAGGCTGCCTGCTGGCAGTATTGGCAAGATAAGTTAAGATGTTTTGAGTGTGTATTATTTATGAATTACAAAGTTTGTTGATGCATTAATAGTCACTACAACAAATAAGACTAACCTGATGGGTGGAGTAAGATCAGTGATGTCACTGATATTTGTAAACTCAATCCATTATCTGAATAAATACAGCTCATGCATTGTTGAAATTTATTTTCAGCAACCATTTCTGTTCAGCATAGGCTTAGAGTAGAATTAACAGTACATGTGTAGTTTAATAATCATATTTTATGTAGTTGATTTTTGTAATAAAATGTTATTGGTAACAGTAATGTACCCAGAAATCTAAAGAAAAATTTATTTGGATATAGACAGCTATTTCATTTCCAGCAACCATTTCTGTTAACAAGCATAGGCTGAGTAGAATTCACAGTACATGGAGCATTGTAATAATCATATTGTATGATTATTTGTAATTGAATGTTAACAGTAACAGCAATGTATCAGCATTACAACATAATTTTCTTTGCATATAGGGAGCTTACTGCTAGCTAGATAGTTACCAAAAGTGCCTCACAGGCAAGCACCTGGAGAAATGGCTAATGGTATTCAGTACTTTTTTTTTGAACGGCCTCTTCTTTTAGCCATATGAAATGCTTGTCTATAACATTTCTTGTCCACTAAATGTGCACTAACATGCTAAAACAATAGAAATGCATACCTTTTTGTGCACAAATAAAATTGTTAATTTGTAGCAAAGCAGAGTTGATTTTATGAATGAATTTAAAAAACTACAGTTTTGTTACAGCAACTTTCAGTCATCCTCTATGCCCTGAATGTGTCTACTGTTCTTATTTTTATATATATATATATATAGAAATTACATGCTTATGTCTCCACCTAGACAGTTAGTCTTATTTGCAGGACACTTGGTACACAGCATCTTCAGACCAATATCTTTAAATGTTCTATAAAGAAAGTTGCAACGTTAAACATGGCCACAGTAAGCCACTGAGTTGATACAATGAGCTCCCCTGAATACAATGTCCAATCATCACAAAACTTGAGAAATGACATCAGTATCTGTGCTACAAGTTTTTGCACAGCAAAAACTAAAGAAGCTAGAGCTACCAAACTGGGTAGATGGGTTTCTATATTCACCCACTACTCAGGTAAAACAATTAACACCAATTGGCCACATAGTGGCGCTATAGAGAGTCACAATGCATTTTGGGCCATAACTCTTGAACCATTTGGGCTAGAATCAAAATTATTTTTTCTTCTGATTCCCTGGCTCTTGAACCTCTCGGACCAAATTGATGTGTGATAATAGAGTTTCCGCCATTTCAAATTTTTTTGACCGATTTGCACGAAGTTGGTACACAGCATCTTCAGATGAAGATCTGAAAATATTGTATAAACAAAGTTGCTACTTCAAAAGACTTTGCTGCAGTAAGCCAATGAAAAGCATGCATGTGGCCTCTATTGATATAATGAGCTATAACTCCGGAATGCAATGTCCAATCATCACCAAACTTAAGACCCCTTATCTACAGGCCATTAGACTCAAGCCAACTGCATTTGGTGTAAATCCGTCCATAGGTGGCGCTATAGCTAACAAAAGCTCATAGCTCCTAAACCAATTGTCCAAACAACTTGAAATTTTGCATGGTATATGTTACTCAAGGGTCCTATGGATATCTCTTGGTCAAACAAGATGGCCGATTTCAGCCAATCAAATTTCAGTAGCCCTATAATTTGTGTAACTCCTGTATACAATGTCCAATCATCACCAAATTTAAGACTTCACATCTATCAGAAAAGAAGTTAAAGCCTACAAAATGTGGTGTATAATCTTCAGACCAAGTACACAGGTCTTCAAAATATTTTATTAAAAAAAGTAGCTACGTTAAAATATGTGGCTGCAGTAAGCCAATGAAATTTGTGAGTGTGGCTTCTATTGATATAATGAACTACAACTCATGATTGCAATGTCCTTTCATCACCAAAGTTGAGATCCCTCATCTACTGGCCATTAGACTCGAGTCTATTGAATTTCGTATAAATCCGTCTATAGGTGGCACTATAGCAAACCAAAATGTGTTTTCACCAGTAAGGCTTAAACTGTTTGGTCTCAAACCAAAACTCACTGTGTAACACGCTTGCCTGGGAGCCATGAGATAGGGGGTTCAAATCCTGCAATTTCCAGCTATGGCCGGAGGTCTGAATTAGCGAGGCAACAATTGGCTCAGCCTTGCCAGGGTTCATAGGGGCTAAGTTGGTTAAGTTCATTGGTCTTATCACTCTATTTAAATCTGGTGTTAATTTTTTTTCTTCCTTGAAAGGGTTTGTGCAGCAAATACTATAGAAGCTATTGGAATCCATCAGCTATTCAAATTTCCACTGAGCTGCTTGAACCCCGTAATTGCCGCTTGCGGCTATATTCCACTTAATGTTTTGTGATTTTGTGCCTTAGGATGTTTAGATTTCCAGGGTACAGGGAGAGGTGGTATGGTCATTTTTGTCAGGTAGTGTGGGCTAAGACCTTCTGAGGCCTTAGACCAGGCCCAAAGTGATGACAATGTAATGTGCAAGAGCCGGTCCATTGCATGTTATGTCTTGATGTTAGGCCTGTTCATTTGACATTTGACTTGGTTAAGGTTCATCTCAGCTCCCTGCATCCTCTGTATATGCATGTTCAGTTAATGCCCAAGTATGTAGATGGCTTTGTGTAACCATAGACTTCCCATATCTCTCCAGTTATAAATTCTCTCCAGGGACTGCCCGTGACAGAGCTGTGGTTTACAATTTGTGTGCTGTAGCTCTCCATGCTGCATGATCATTAAACAGCCTTACAGCCTTAAACAGAATGTGGATTTATTTTTGCCACGACAAATTGGCGCTGTGACCCGGATCGCAACAGACTGCGGTGGACTCCTGCGACATCCCTTCAGGTCCAAACTGCCAGACACTGCTGGCAAATCACACGTAAGGGGCCTTTTGAAATCCCTAGTTGTGTCTGCTGTTTGGAATGGTGGGATCGCTGCATGGTTGCGGTGTTAATTGACGTGATTCTTTATTTTGGCTGTGGCTACGGGTGTAAGTAGGCCATTGTGTGCCCCAAAGGCCAGGTGCGCTATTTTATATATTGTGTTTCCTTTGTGTTTCCCTAGTGCTGAAGAAGCGTGACAGTGTTTTGCGTTGAGATTTTTCTTTGCTGGCCACAAAGCAGGGAATTTGATCTGTGAATGACCCAACTGCTATAGGGATGTCATTTGAGGTCTTTACATTTTAAATTGTTCATTTATTCTTTAAATTGTATTCTTTAAAGTTTAGTTATAATATCATTATTACATAAAATGTTATGCTTTAAACGTTATTTGTTCATTTATTTTTAAATAGAAAAGAGATTATTTGTTCATTTATGTATTGATACTTCTCATTTATAAGAATATATCACTGAATAATATATATTAAGGGTATAAACTAACTGTAGTGTAACAAATGTAACCTAATGTGTAAATTAGTCTAATTAAGAATAATATTAGTTGATGTCTGGATTGTGTACCTTCTCTGTGACTTAGGCAACTGAACTGGACATACGGGTTCTGTACCTAAATGTCTGTCTGTTTATTGGTGTAAAGCCCATGATTTGAAATGCCCATGAGTTGGGCTATTTGAAAAAAACTGATTGGGATATTTTGTTTGAATGATTTGGTCTGAATATGTGATAAAATCCTGATTGTAAGACTGCAGTCTAGAACATAAGAACATATTATGATGAGGACAGGCCATTCGGCCCAACAAAGGTCGCCATTACATCATTTAAAGAGTATCCGAAACTGCATCAAGTCTGGACTTGAACACACCAAGGGTCTCTGCCTCAACTACATGACCTGGCAACCCATTCCATGTATTGATAACTCTTTGTGTGAAATAATACTTCCTTACATCAGTGCAGAACTTACTCTTAACTAGTTTCCACTTATGTCCCCTTGTCCTACAGACTGAACTCACCTAAAAAAAATTATCGTAGTTAACCTTGTTGAGTCCCTTTAAAAATTTAAAAACCTCTATTAAATCACCCTTAGTCTCCTCTTGCTGAGTCTAAATAGGTTAAGTAACTTTAGTCTTTTATGTTTCATGCCAGGAACTAATTTAGTTGCCCTCCTTTGTACTTTTTCAAGAGCTTCGATATCTTTCTTATAGTGCGGTGCCCAGAACTGCACACAGTATTCCAAGTGTGGTCTAACTGAAGCATTGTATAATTTTAATATAACCTCCTTAGATTTATAATCAATACTTTTGGCTATATATCCTAGCATCTTGTTGGCCTTTTTTACTGCTACAGCACACTGCTTAGATCCTGTTAGGCTTTGGTCAACTATCACTCCCAAGTCTTTTTCAAATTGAGCACAATCTAGTTTACTTCCTCATATGAAGTAGTCTCGTCTAAGGTTCTTGTTTCCCACATGCAAGACTTTACATTTATTTAAGTTGAATCTCATCTGCCAGGTACCTGCACACATATGGATGCTGTATAAGTCTTCTTGTATTACCTTAGTTGATTCTATACTGTTCGCTAGACCCCCCAGTTTTGTGTCCTCTGCAAATTTTACTATTTTACTACTAACCCCTGCATCAAGATCATTTATGTAAATAAGGAAGAGCAAAGGCCCCAACACCGATCCCTGCGGAACTCCACTTCTTACAGGACCCTGTTCTGAAACAATTCTTCCAACAGTTACACTCTGCTTTCTACCAGTCAGCCGACTTAGTGATAGTTCCTGATATTCCTGCAGATTTCATTTTCACTATGAGCCTATCATGCGGAACTTTGTCTAATGCCTTTTGGAAGTCTAAATAGATAATGTCATAAGCTTGGTTTGCATCTAAACATGCTGTAGCTTCCTCAAAAAAGTCCAGGAGGATGGTTAAGCATGACCTCCCTCTGCGAAAACCATGCTGGCTATTAATTAAGATACCGTTTTGTTCTGAGAATAATTCCAAATTGTCCCTAATGATGGCTTCCAGTAATTTACAAGTGATACAAGTTAAGCTGACAGGCCTATAATTTCCTGGATCAGTCTGGTCTCCTTTCTTGTAGATAGGTACTACGCTGCCTAGCTTCCAGCCATCTGGTATTTCTCTGGTAAGGGATTGCTTAAAAATAACTGTCAGAGGTTTGTAGACCTCTTCCGCTAGTTCCCTGAGGCCTCTTGGAAATATTCCATCAGGACCTGCTGCTTTATTTGTTTTAAGTTTTCGAAGTTTATCTAGCACTTCTGTGTCATTTAAATCAATTTCCTCCATAAGACTCTGAGGACTGAATTCTCCTGGAGGCATATGCGCGAACCCTTCACTTGTGAAACTCTCCACAAAGTATTTGTTTAGGGTATCAGCAATAGCCTTGTTATCATAAACCATAAGTCCATCCTTGTTTTTTTAAACCTCTTATCTCAACCTTAAGTATCCTTTTTCGATTGTAGTATTGGAAAAAGCGTTTAGGGTTGTTCTTTGCATCTAGCGCAATCTGTCTTTCCAAACGCCTTTTAGCTTTCCTTATTCCTTTCTTAACTTGAGCACGCATTTTGCTGTATTCAATCTTGTTTGTCTCTGAACTGTCTAACCTGAATTTTCTAAATATTTCCCTTTTATGTTTCAAACTATCTTGTAACACCTTATTCATCCTCTGCGGATGCCTATTTTTCAGCTTCCCTTTTCGCACTTGCGGAATGAATTTACGCCTGATAGGTTCCAGGTTTTTATTATATTATTTAAGGCTTCCTGTAGGTGACAGAACTGTGTTGTATTCTGTATTCGTACTTTGTGACACCTCCACCTTGTGACACCTTTGGCCTAGCCAGCTCCAGTCATCAACCAAACATTTTCATTTCTGTAGGGTATCCTGTCTCCACAGTATACCCCTGCTAATGGCTCTGCCAGGGTTCCCATGCAGGGACAAGACCAGTTGTCTCTGGCCTGCCCCTTATCTCATTCCTTTGATATGCATGACCATGAACTGTATATCAACACACCACACAACTTGATTCTTTAGAGATTCTCTCGGCACAGGCAGCCCAAATGTTCTGAGTTTGTCTCTCCCTTGCGCATTGCAATAAACCAACATTCTCTTAAGAGAAGTCATCAGCGTGTTCTTCATTTTCCTGTATTTGGTTCCACAGAAAAGGGCGAAATATCCTAACATTTTTGGTGACCACGAAGGGACAGGTAACATCTTCCACTTGGACCAACAGGAATCAACAAGAGGGCAAGTATATGTTCTTGGAAAAGTCTGTACCATTCTCATTAGGTGTTGATTTTCCTTGGTACAACTTGTAGAATTTCCTTGGTCCAATTTTGTAGAAATACTTACGTGGGTGGGACTTTGTTGTAACAGCTGATGATATTTTTGTTTTTTAGTTTTGTTGTGTTTGTCTTTAATGTTATACACAGGGTGCAGGAGCGTCAGTGTGTTTAGTCACGTCAGCGTGTCGGGTCATGAAGGACCCAAGACGCGAGAGCGTCAGTTTGTTTAGTCATGTCTGCGAGCTGGGTTAAGTCACGTCAGCGTGTCGGGTCACGAAGGACCCAAGACGCGAGAGCGTCAGTTTGGTTAGTCACGTTTGCGTGCTGGGTTAAGTCACGTCAGTGTGTCGGGTCACGAAGGAGCCAGGACGCGGGAGCGTCAGTTTACATAGTCACGCTGGTGTCGGGATTTGGCACAAGCGCGTGTCGAGTCACGTAGGACCCACAGGACGAAGGAGCGTCCACCCCTCTGTCACGTGTGTGTCGGAATTTGGCACAAGTGCGTGTTAGGTCACGTAGGACCCACAGGACGAAGGAGCGTCCACCCCTCAGTCACGTGTGTGTCGGGATTTGGCACAAGTGTGTGTCGGGTCACGTAGGACCCACAGGACGAAGGAGCGTCCGTTTTTTAGTCACGTGTGTGTCAGAATTTGGCACAGGTGCGTGTCGGGTCACGTAGGACCCACAGGGCGAGGGAGCGTCCGTTTTTTTAATCATGTGTGTGTCAGGATTTGACACGTCTGCGTGTCGGGTCACGTAAGACCCACAGAACGGGGGAGCGTCCGTTTTTTGGACAGATTTTGATTTGCCAATGCGGGTGAATGCTTGAGAAAAGTGCAGAAAAATGTTGTTTTGTCCTGAGCTCAATTGGCGTTTTGCATCTGGAAGCTTTATGTGTTGGAGCTCAAGTGTTTGCATGTCTATAGAATGACTATTGTATTGTTGTGTTAGGCCAACATGACACGTTTGTTGTATAAAGTCAATAGAACATGTAACCTATGCAATATAATAGAATTAGAGCACATAGACTTGTCAAGGTTCCAGTCCAATAGTATAAGGACTATGTTCATCATGAGCCCTTACATATTCTGAATTTATGAGCCTGGAATAAGGGAGTTACAGTCTATGAGCCCAAGATAAGGGAGTAATAATAAAATAAATAAAAGGTAAACACACATAGGATTGACCCCTATAATGTAAAATACAAAAGCACATATTTTCCTTCCATGTATCAACCATCCTACACACGGTGACGTAGCTACTAACAAGTATCTTAAGTAGGATAGTCACTTTGTAATGGCTATTCCGTATATATCTGAAGAGTTACTCTGTATGTGCAGACAGATGCAAACTGATGTCTTCGTAAGAAATTATGTAAACTTAAACATAAACTATTTCTCCTTCTGTTCCTGTGTATTTGCAAGTGTGTGTGTGGGGTGTATGTGTGACAACACAGCAAACAAAGAAACACTCAATGTGAATAATACAGGTTATGTAGTGACCTTTTGGCTGTTTTGCTGAAGTCATTGGTAGCAAAGAAATCTAGTCATTTTTGTGAGCCAAGAAGTTGTAGTCTAACAAGATGTGGTAGACAGTTGATATGCAATGATGTGTATAGGTAATGGCTGTGCCATTTGTGTAGACCGCCTATGATGAAATTAATTCAAACTTTGATTGCTTAAAGTGTCTATTGTGTCATCTAGGCTTGTTAGGGTATAGAATGTATTATAGAATGGGTATAAACATGAAGTTTGTCTGTAGTGTAGCCACATACTGCAACATGTCACAGGACTGAGTGCAGCTATGAGATTCAGCATTGTGCGAGTGTGGGTCAATATGATGTTCCAGGTCCTCTGAAACTCAGCTCAGAGCAGGATAGTGTTGAGATATAGCTAACACTATGCAGAATCAAGGTGTACACATCAGGCAACTTGTTGTTAGTAGGGGAGCAGACAGATGACAAGCTTACCACACAGCAGTACACAGAAATAACCACTCCCAAACAAACAGGATGTTAGCTTAGCTATGCAGCCATGTTTAGAGGTTTAACAGTCACAACTAATATATCCCCAATTCAGTTAGAACATAATGCTTCAGATATCCCAAACACTGGGGCAGTTATTAGGTTAAGCACATTAACATAACATTTACGGGTCTTATTGGGTCATGCTGCATCTAATGGACAAGAGACAAGAATATAGGTGAAAAATTCCAACCTAGAGCATTTGAATTTATATTTTGCAACAAATTTGTTGGTGGTAAATAAGGTTAGATTCTACATTTCCCTGGAGGGAATTAGATTAAATAGAAGTTGAGAAGACTTCCTTTTTCGAAACTGTGTACTATATGAGTACAGTTTATGTGAAAATCGGGAATACATTCCCTAACAATAAGATATGTATCATAGCTTCAATTAATTACATAACCTATATGGAATTGATGATAACAAAGTAACACTGACAGAAACCCAAATGAAGAAAGTGGCTGTTCTTACAATCCATAAAAAGAAGGTGAGATAACATGATACAGGACATACAGCCTGTTGTTGAAACAACATCTATGTTGATAGCAAGATACATGTATTATCAAATAATGAGCAAATTTGTTGCTAGACTACATCAAAATGACAGATCTGTGTTCTACATACAGTAGATTAAACTAGATAGTAGCCGCATATTTTCTTCAGGTAGTTATATGCAGCGGAGCAACTATATCACTTCTGTTTGATTACTGCCATATGTTGAAGGAACACATAGGTATACATCATGTGAGAAATAAATATAGGCTAAACTTTAGTATAATTACCAATGATCTATTCACCTTGAAGCGGCAGCTGCTATGAGTGATCAATATCACAAACATAGCGTGTAGATGGTAGGGTCAATTGCCTTGTTAGCTTCACAATGGGAGCAACAGCAGGAACTAGAGACAGGATTTTGGTGTTTTGGCAGGGTGTTGGGAAAGTGACAGGTATGTCTCCTTGGAAGCAGCAAGAACTTCTCACGTGAATTTTGACACTTTGTCAGCAACAAGTAGTTTCAAGAGTTTAGATCAACTCTTTTGCAAGACTGTTCAGCGTTTAGTTGAACAACTTCACTAATTGTCTTGTTATTTTATCATGTTTGGCTAGTGGCTCACCCGTACTTGCTCATCTTAACTTACACAGCCAATCATTAGGTAAATGGGATTTTGCCATGTGTCCACAATTCCCTACATAATGTTCTTCAATAGTGCTTTTACATGACTCTAATTTAATAAGGATTGTACTTTTCAGTCTTGTGTTGGTGCCTCTGTTTCAGGTCTTGAATTTAGTAACACAGCAATTCTTGGCTCTTATCTTGTGTGGATTCCCTCAGTCATCCAAGTTGAGCATGACTGAGGTGTGCTTGTAGAGGTTCATTAGCCTGAATCAGGAGGGTGTTTGCAATTTAGATGAACTACAACCTGGAGTAGAGGGCTGTGAGAATATGTAAACATATAAAGAATATGTAGTATATAATACAGCTATTAGTAACCGGTCTTGAATGGTCTTTTCTGGGTTTCCTGATTTCTTCAGGAACCCAGATAAAAATAGAGGGGTAGTATATTAAATAAATAGTGTATAAACTGAATAAATTAAATGAATGAATAAAATAAATACTATTAATATGAAGGCCTCAAATCTGCAGAAAGCAAGCTATAGCGAGGCAATCATCAGATTGCCATCAAAGCAGCAGCTGCTATTCTTTTCACACCATGACCACTAAAGTGTCAGGCCCGACTGAATTGACTATTTCCAAATTCAATGACTGTGACAACCTTACACGCTGAGACCAGACCACTATAGCCCTAAGGAGTGAACGACAGGAACATGACAGTCACCCAGACATCCACCAACCCTGCAACAAAGCTTGGATGAAGAATTCATCTAGGATGCCTTTTTAAGTGGACCTTCAACAAGGGAGGGGAAGTAAGGATGACTTCCCCTCCTGCAACGATGACACAGACGCATAGGGAACTCCGCAATGAAGTCGGGGCTACATGGGTGATGTACTAGCAACCTCTCCCCATTTTAGACATCTGCTTGAGGAAATTGAACAGGAAATAACCTGAGCTGAGGTTATGGTTATGTGGGTGATGTGCTTGAAACCTCTCCCCATTCAGACACTGAAAAATCATCCCTTCACACAAGGAGAATTCATACCAGTCATACCATGAGGAATCTGGATTCATCACAAAAAAAAAAAAAAATCTTTTTGAGAAATGAAATCATTCTGTTATAGTTCATGTATGTGTTCATTGTGTCTTGTTTTCCATGTATGTGTACATGTATACCTTCGCTGTGTTTTGTTAATGGCATTTCATTTTAGTCTGTAAGCTCAGGTGCCTGTACACAGTATTAGACTGTGTATACGAGTAAGATACCTGCAACATCTTTAGCACATACCTTTATTCCTTGAGGTCCCAAAAGAACCCAATATATAAATAATCAGTCACAGCTTTCTCTGGTTCAGCAGAGGAAAACTTGAACTTTCATATGTATCAAGGTGTAAACCTGTGCTGCCATGACTGGCTGGAGTGGGAGGTGTCTTGAAACAACAGTATCACAGGTCCAATCAGGTGGAGCCACCTTTCAGAGGGACAGAAGATTATCTCAAACTCAGTACTCATTTTCACATAAGCCAAACCAGAGGAGGATGGGTTTCCCCTGCTGAGCCTTGGTTCCTCCCAAGGTTTCTGCCCTTTATTCCAGGGAGTTTTTCCTTGCCACTGTTGCCTTGTGCTTGCTCACTGGGGGTTTCAGGCCTGAACTAAATGAGGATTGATTAATAATAAACTAGGTTGTGGTGGATAGGGTAATTTGTACCCTATTACCAAATACGAAATGGGAGACTGATAGGTTCCAGGTTTTTATTATATTATTTAAGGCTTCCTGTAGGTGACAGAACTGTGTTGTATTCTGTATTTGTACTTTGTGACACCTCCACCTCATGAAACCTTTGGCCTAGCCAGCTCCAGTCATCAACCAAATATTTGCATTTCTGTAGGGTATCCTGTCTCCACAGTATACCCCTGCTAATGGCTCTTCAAGGGTTCCCATGCAGGGACAAGACCAGTTGTCTCTGGCCTACCCCTTATCTCATTCCTTTGATATGTATGACAATGAACTGTATATCAACACACCACACAACTTGATTCTTTAGAGATTCTCTCGGCACAGGCAGCCCGAATGTTCTGAGTTTGTCTCTCCCTTGCGCATTGCAATAAACCAACATTCTCTTAAGTCGTCAGCATGTTCTTCATTGTCCTGCATTTTGTTCTACGGAAAAGGGCAAAATATCCTAACATGCCTTACATCTAGAATAATCGTTTTAAATATGTTCCACATTTCTCTTACAGTTCTACCATCTAGAAGAGATACCCAGTTTATATTTCTTGCATAATCACGCATTTTAATAAAGTCAGCTCGTCTAAAGTTGAAAATTCTAGCATTGGAGGATGTAGTCTTAACTCGCCAAAAAACATCAAATGTAACTGCACTATGGTCACTTGTTCCAAGTGGCTCCCCTACCTCGGTACTGCAGATTCGATCAGGATTATTACACAGAACCAGGTCTAGAATTGTGTTCTGTCTTGTAGGTTGAGTAACAGACTGTATCAGAAAACAATCATTTACAACATCCAGAAACTCTTCCTCACATTTACCCTGACCAGACACAGTTTCCCAATTAATTGAGGGGTAATTGAAGTCCCCCATTATTATTGTCTCACCCTCCTGACATGCCAGTGTAATGTTATCAAAGATCATCCTGTTGACACTACTGTCAGAGGCTGGTGGCCTATAACATACTCCGACATTCAGACCCTTTTCATTTTCCCCCAATATTTTAATCCATATGTCTTCACTAACACCAAGGGGCTCCATACCTGGAATTTCCTGGATATTAAGATAATCCTTTACATACAGAGCTACGCCCCCTCATCTTCTATTGGCTCTGTCTTTTCTAAGCACCGTGTATCCCTTTATGTTATACTCATTCTCATCCCCTGCACCAAGCCACGTCTCTGTGATCCCAACAACATCATAGTTACTATTACTTATTACCGCTTCTAGATCCAAAATTTTATTTTTTATGCTTCTAGCATTTAAACAGAGAAATTTCAGGGTACTGTGTGCGCGTTTCCCATCCTTCCTCTCCACCTCCAGCTGCCCAAAACCACCTCAATGACAGTGCTGCTCTAACTGATTTGCAATTATGGTTCCCTCACTACCAATAAAATAATTAGCCTTGGTGTGTTCTATTCCGGCATTCTGTCTATCCCTACCCATCTCACTGTATAACCTCCCTGCCCCCCCAGTCCCTAGTTTAAATACCCCCTAAGCATACGCTGGCCCAATGCAGCTGTACCCCTCCGGTTCAAGTGTAACCCGTCCCGCTTGTACAGGTCACCCCTGTTCCAAAAGGCGTCCCAGTGCCCCATAAACCTGTACCCCTCTTTCCTGCACCAGGTTTGTAGCCACGTGTTAAACCTCCATGTAAAGGCTTGCTTCCCTTTTCTTGCAGGTGGTACCGGTAGAATTCCAGAGAAGACTACCGTGGAGGTTCTGCTCCTAATATTCCCCGCTAGCTCGATAAATTTATCCTGCAGAACCTCAAATCTACCCTTTCCTATGTCATTGGCCCCAACATGGACCATGACCACTGGATCCTCCCCCTCTCTGGCCAGGAGCTTGTCCGTACGCTCCAGGAGGTCTCCAACCTGGGCACCAGGTAGGCAACAGACCATACGAGACTCCTTGTCGCGCGAACACACTATGCTATCTACCCCTCTAATGATTGAGTCCCCCACTATTACTAACTCCCGTTTCTTGGAGGATGAGGCCGCCTGGGTGCCCTGGGGCTCTTCAGTCCTCCCACCCACAGGATCGCGGGCCAACTTGTCATGTAGTGGCATGAAGCGGTTGGTCACCGCAATCTCCGGAGATGCCACCCCACCTGGGATTTTGCACCCCTTTCTACACTTACGCCCTACTGTAACCCAGCTCTCTCGCCCTGCCTGGTCTGTATCTTCTTCCCTACCCGGCTTTGGTGAGCGCACTATCTCCCTATAGGGTGTAGTAAACAGTTCCTGGAACTCTAACAATTCAGGATTACTGTGGAGTCCAGCTAGTTGGGCTTCGAGATCAAGAATCTTGCTCTCCAAGTGCTCAACTAGTCGGCAACGGTCACAGATGAACTCATCCTCGAGGTCTCCCTCCAGAAATCCGATCATCCGGCAACTCTCGCACAGTTTTGGCCACATTTTCTCCCCTAACTAAACACGCATTCCCTAAACAAAGATTTGTTGCCGAGACAGAATTACTGGCTAAAAAACTGCTAAGAGCATCGAGGTGGCTCAGGGCAGCCAAAGGCAGAAACCAAACACAGGAAAAGCCACTGCGTCTAGATACAAGATACAACAAAAATACGCTAGCAGCTAAGCAAAAGCAGACACTCTTACACAACCAGAATCGGGATATCCTTAAAGCAAACACTGGAGAACGGTAAAAACAAACTAAACAAGCGAACTGGCTGGCTAACTAACTTCTCGACTAACTACCCAACTAGTGAGCTAGAGTATGTCCCTTAAAGATTTGCTATTTAAAGATTTGCTCCTGAGAGGGCGAAAAACCTCTCGTCAGCTCGACTACGCGCCGAATTAGCAGCGTTTGCTGAAGAGGTACGGAGGAAAAAAAAGTGGAAAATTCCCTCCCTGTCCCCTAATGGGAACAAAAGATTAAACTTTAGGAGCAGATCAGGCCTACCTTATTTAACAGCTAGGTGAGTAGCCCCAACTTTTATTTTAATTAGTATGCAAATTAATTAAAGAACACAGAGCGCAGAGATCACTCCACTCCACAAACACAGACCAAACTCGTCCACGCTAGAGCAATCGAGCAGAACAGAGAGCAATCGCAGCAGAACCATAGTTCTTAACACACGTCCTAGTCTAGGTTAAACATAGGACGTATGTTATATTAATTCACTTGTTGACTGAAACAGCTGACGGTTTGATTTTTGAAAGACATTTTCTTTGTTAGGACTTGACAATGACTCTGACACTAGCTCTGATTCGGACTCTGACAGTGCTCTGAGCCCATATTGTGCTGCTACAATAGGGTAAAGAGTAGTGGGAAGTCATACGTAATGAAAACTTACACAGGATCACATTAGTAATTCAGACACAGTAAATTGAACATAGGTTTTGTTTTATCTTGGGTTATTTTGTTTACTTTTGCTCTGTAAGGTTACTGTTTCAAGACCTATTTTCTTTGTTTTGTTTCATATTTTGTTTGCAAGTTGATAAGAATTCTGTACATGATGGATAATGGTCAATCTGTTATGGGTCCCCCAAAGACTGAGTGCTTCTAATAAGTATGGTTTAGTCCACACAATCCGCAGAGTACATGAAGAGAAGGACCATGAAAAGAAGAAAATGCTAATCTTAGAAAGATGTTAAATGAGAAAAAGCAAGAGGTTGATGAAGTTGTAGTTACCCCACCCAAAGGATTGTGAAAAGTGTTCTGCTGAATTGACATGTAAAAAATTGACTCTCATTTACTTCTGTTATGATCCAAACCACAATGATTTGTACCTGTTTGTTTAGAGAATTGTTTCACAAGATTTTGACCACTGCAGAGTGTCCTTAGACCAGAGGATGAATGGTTTACTCAGGAACTGCATGAACTTAGAGAAACAATACTAGCGGTGGTAAGACAGACTTGGACTGGGATAGCATATATGCATGTAAACAAAAGGTGTAAAACTGAATGTTAAAAATGAATGTATTTCATGGGCTTCTGAGCTGTTACAAAAACTGGTATATTATGCTGATTATTTGTACGTATCTCCGGAGCAGAAGAAGGGAAAATGTGACAATGTTAAACTAATAGCTATGTACTCTGTCCCACAGATTCAGATGGAGTCTAGCCCGCAGACACAGGCTCCTGGGGGACTAAGCGGGAGAAAGAGACGGGGAAAAGGCCAGTTGCATCAGCAGCACAATGCCTGCTACACATGTGGTGTGGTGGGACATTGGAGCCATAACTGCCCTTTCAATCAAAGAGCAAAGTTCAGCAATTTCAACCTAATGGTTTTCAGATTCCATCTTGTTTTCCCCCACAGTAACATCCTACCTTGGCTCTTCCTTTTCCTGCCTCTTCACATCCTGCTCTACCACTGGCTGATCAGGGGGCCTACTTTTACAAAGCAAAACCCTTTTGGACAGCAAAAGGACAGCGGTGAGGCAACTGACATCATCTGTCCAGTAATATCTTTACAACTTGATGACCCGATGGTAACTTGTTCAGTCAATGGGAAAAAATACCTTTAGTAGATACAGGGGCTGATCATTCTACTCTGAGATTTAAAAACTTCACCACCATTGACACTACAGGACAAATTATAAATGCAGTTGGCATTTCTGGCCAGCCCATTCCACGTTAGGAGACTATGCCTGTCAGTATAAATGCAAGTCCACTTTAGACAGAGCATGCCTTTCTCCTCAGCCCTGTATGGCCAATTAACATTTTGGGTAGGAATTTATTGTGCAAAGTTTGATGTACTATTTATTGTACTGCAGATGGAGTGTTTTTAAATTTGCCTTAAGAGAACTAAAGTGCTATGCAGGCTGTACTAGGTGAAAGTTTAACAACGCATAACACTCCTGCAATGATGTGTGCTTCTCTAACTGATGATGTGCTTTTACAGTAGGTGCCAAATAGATCTAAATGAGGTGGGCTGCATTCACACTGTGAACCCTGTTGTCATAACTGTGAATCCTGAAAAACCTCTTCCATGGAAAATGCAATATCCCTTAAATTCAGAGGCCAAGGAGGTTATTGTTCTTGTCATTTCTTCTTTGCTTGAGCAGGGTATTGTAGTTCCAACAATTAGTCCATGCAACACATCTATAGATTTGTACAAGACATATATGCAGTGTCAGGGAAGTGAGGATTTAACAAAAATGTTATTCTCTGAATCCTGGATGTTTTAATAATTAAAGCCCCCATTTAACGTCCGGCACTCTAAATACTGAACACAGGTGACACTATTGACTAAAACTCCTCACCTCACCAACAGCTACTAAATTAAAATCAGTATATAAAATAATTAATATTGAAAATAGTAACTATTAATTAAATAACCAAGTTCCTTTATAGAAATGAGCAGGCTGGTGGATCAACTTTTATCAGAAATATATATAAACTTGCCAGCGAAATAGTTTAAAACGTTTATTCGATAATTGCAACATTAAACAAGGACATTCAGGATCACAGATGAATAAATGAAATGAAGCATACCAAGCCAATGCTTGTTTACCTTGAGGAGTACCAAAAAGCTACTATACAACTGCAGCCAAACAAAAATGCAAGGTAATTCCAAAGGTGTGACAGTTCCAGCAGTGGCGGTAGAAGACTTGAGCAAGCGATAAAACAGGAAGACAAAGCAGAAGGACAAAGCAAACGGACTAAGCAAGGTTACTGAGCAGACGGACTGCGCAATAAAACTGAGCCATGAGGCCTTTTCCAGGCCCAACTTAAGAAGGGTCTCTCCCCCTCATCCCCGGTCCTCACATATCTAATTTTATGCTGGGGGATTGACTGAAGTTTTATCCAGGACTTAATCTTAAAATCTGAAACTTTAACAACTGGAAAACACAAGGCATCCCTTCAGTATTAACATTTCTGTGATCAGCTCTTTATGAGCATCACAATGACACCAAACATGAACATGTGCGGGTTTAGGGAGGAGATTTCACAGAGAGGAACAGGCCGTTCTGCACATGAGGCTTTGCAGTTATAGTACTATGAAAAAAGTGAATATTATTGGGGTATATAAGGGGAAAGTGACCCTAAAGCACACAAACACATGCAGGCACACACCTACACACACAGACAGACACACACACAAACACTCCAGAAGGGGAAGGAACCAGAGAGGGAGAGAGAGGTGATGGCCCCCTGTGGTTGCGCATGTTTGTCAAAGAATTCTACATTTGGGGGGCACCTTAGGGCTTATCAAGAACAAAGAGGGTTGTACCATGCCCAATTCTGCTTTTAACTGGTAACCCCAAACGTAGATCCATATTGGCCATCATAAGAGTTTTGTCTTAATTTCTAAATAAAGGTCTCTTTGCCATGCTTGAAAAGCCTGTTGCCCCTTTGATCACTGGGTTGGGGGTGTTTATGAGGGAGAGGGATTATTTGTCCCTCTCTAGCTGTGTCTGGGTGCATGGCAAAGGACCACAAAAGAAGAGAGCAGAGTAAATAACCATAAAATGCATGCTGCTCTCCCGACAGCAGTAAATTAAGTTTTTATCCCCCATTTTCCAGTGGTCCCTAATTCCATTAGTATTTTGTCTTCTATCTGCTGAAGCCACTCAGTTTACTGTCGTGGATTTGTGTTCTGCCATCTTTTCTGTGCCCATGCATCCTAGTAGCCAGTATCTTTTTGCCTTCACATGTAGAGGTAGACGGTACACCTTGAATCGCCTTCCTCAAAGCTATACAGAATTACCGTCATTTTTCTCTCAGGCTTTGCAGGCAGATCTATCAGATGTAGAATTATTTCAGCAAGCAGCTTGAACCTGTAATTTAAATAACATTTTTGTTATTTTTTTTCTTTATAAATGTAGAAATGTTTCCTGTATCTGTTCTTATGCTTTTGTGCTTATTTATTTTATTAAATGGATCTGATTTCTATACTGTACATATACAGAGAATTTAAAAAGCAACATCTAGGCAACAGAGGGTGATGGGGAAGAAGCGTACATATGCAATAAAATGTTATATGAATCATGAAGGATAGGCTTGCAAAATAAGATATTAAGAAACATTACAGAACAACAGTGGAAAAGTACTGGGGAGGGCTGGTAAATAGAGACATGATAATGGGAACACAGGATAAGAGGAACTCAAGAGGAGATATTGACAAGGGGAACAGGCATGTTTTGAAAGAAGGAAAAACGTTATGTACTGACAGTATAAAGGGAGTGACGACAATTGCAGATAAGAATGGGAGAAGGACAAGGGCGCGATGACCATGTATGTGTAAAGATAATGGATTATGTAAGTGCAAGATGGTTTGTGTAAGTTGAATTGTTTAGAAAACAGGGACCACCGCATGTCATGAAGAGGAACTGCCGGATGACAGGGGCGTGTGTGACAGAGGGCTCTGTCACGGCTTGCGGCACCACTTGATATTCAATCTTCCCCCCCCCCCATACAAAGTTGGCTAGCTCACTGTGAGTGCACGCACAGTTGCGTTTGCCTATACCCGGGTCATACACGCATACACGAACATTCTACATTTGCTTTTCCCTCTCTGTTTAATATGCTAACCGTACACACACACAAATACACACATTTGTTTATTGTTTTCTGTCGTTCATTTTACTTATCTGGTCACCGTTCAGTGTATGTTGGAGCGCTCAGTGTTTGTGCTGTTTCGTGCTGTTTTCTGTGGTTGCCGTAGTAATGCTTCCGGGTACTACGGAGGGTGGAAGGGACCAAACCGAGCGTTTAGCTGGGCAGGCTTATGAAGTGCCTGACCCAAAAGCGCGGGTAAATTTTAGGGCGGTCCTCAGACGCCACCATTTTAAAACGGTTGTTTAAAATGTTTTGGTGATTTATTACGATTTGGTGTACCAGATATAACATTATCATTACCGAGGAATGATGAAATAATGATGTATGCTATTGAACTGTATGAAGATAATCTATTGATGATTCCTGTTATCTGTATAGTTTGTTACATGTTAATGTTTGTTTGTTGTACAAAGTTGGTACAAGCTGGATGGGTGGGGCTACCCCTATATAAGCTGGCCCAAAGGGAAGGTTGGTGGGTTGGAGAGATAGAGTATGTATTGTGTAGAAAACCTGAACGTAGCAGGGCGGTGTATGAAGTGGAGAGTTGTTGTTTTTGTGTTATTCTTGTATATATTTATATATTTTTTTGTGTATATATATATTTTTTCACCTTTTCACGTCTTGCACTTTGGGAGAGCACTGTAAATAAAATCTTTTGCACTTACGTGCTGTTGTGGCGGAGCCATCATTTTTTTACCCCATTGGGAGTTTCTCATAAGAAAAGGAGAACCCATTGGAAGCTGCCTCACAAGTGGTGTCAGAAGTGGGATGGCCAGCCGCACAACGCGTAAGAAAGTGCCAATACCAAAGGCCAGGAGGGGTCTTCGGTCCCAGGCAAGACAGGAGAGAGAGGAGGCAGCATGGGACACCATGGAAGAAGAGGAGGAGGAGTCAAAAGGACAGTATGAGCAGCTGGGAGCGCGCCCTAAGTTCCCCTACCCCAGAGCCAGTTCGCCGTCACAAATGCCAGAGGTGGACATGGCAGGGCTGCTGAGGGCGTTCATTGATGGCCAGCAACGGAGAGAGGAAGGCTTCCTCCAAGAGCTGCGGGGCCTGAGAGAAACATTCCAGCAGGCTACCCAAGCTGCCGCAGCAACACCAGCAACTACAATGGCTACAAGCCCAAGGCTGGAGCTCCCCACTCCAGCACCTCGACCCCAACATAGAGGCCCAGAGGTAACTCCAATTGCCATCCATCAGGCAGCACCTCACGGCATCCAGCTGCCAACAACCCACCAACCCTCACCCAGCCTGACGCCAGCACCGGGGGAGAGGGTCTATCGCAAGGACCCCAAAGTGCCTCCATATCAGATGGGGGAGGACATTGAAAATTACTTGCTCCGTTTTGAAAGAATTGCCAGGACCTGGCAATGGCCAGAGGAAGAGTGGGCATGCCGTCTGGTGCCCCTACTGACAGGCAAGGCACTAGAGGCCTACACAGCCATGGACGAGGTGGGGGCTAACGACTATCCGGAGCTGAAACAAGCCCTACTTGAAAAATTTGACGTCACTCCAGAGACCTACAGACAGCGATTCAGAGCGTCCACCACACCAGCAGGAGAAACACCCACTGAGACCTACCACCGCCTCAAGGGACTGTACCGCCGCTGGATCCGGCCCGAGCAGAGGACCAAGGAGGACATCGGCGAGTCTATTGTCTTGGAACAGCTCCTGCACGTCCTGCCCTATGAGACTCGGACCTGGGTTAAGGAGCACGAGCCGGAAACTGGACTGGCAGCAGCCCGATTGGCATTGCAGTATATGAATGCCCGCCGAGGGGGCATGCTGCGATCCCCTTCAGCAAACCCCAGAGGTAACCGGGACTCCACACATACTGAAGGTAACCGTGGAGGGGTTGGGGTAATGAAGGGGGAGCGTAAAGACGGTAAAGGTCTGGTATGTTTTTATTGTCAACAGCCAGGCCATAAAGCAAATGTTTGTCCAGTCCGTAAACCCAAGCTGACAGGGTTCTGCTATGTTCCAAGGGAGGGAGATAGCCTTGGGTGGGAAAATGGTGGGTCGGATTCTGTCTTTTGTGATGTTGTCTTGAATGGCCAAAATGTAAAAGCCCTGTTAGATACTGGCAGCTCTATGTCTCTGGTGAAAAGATGTGGGGAGTACGACAGCAATGTAAATTTTGGGTCTCCAACAGTGATTCAATGTGTACATGGTGATCAGAAGTCTTACCCTGTGGCAGAGGTTACCATGGAGATTAATGGCCAGCTATATTTGATGAATGTTGGTGTTGTTGATACTTTACCTGCTGATGTGATTCTGGGCAGAGATCTACCCATTCTGTATGAACTCCTGCAGGAAGGGGGTAAACAGGGCCAAACAACGCCAGGATCAGTGATTCATTCTGCCTGTCCTGTAGTCACCCGAGCCCAAGCGAAAGCTGGTCTGCAACCCCTTCCAGACTTGTGTGATAGTCTGTGCGAGGGGGGGACCAAGGGGCCAAAGAAGTCGCGTAAGCAACGACGTGTGGAAAAGTACCTTGGTGCCCCTGTTCCAGAGCTTTCCACTGACAATCTTACTGTGGAGGGATGGGAGGTCCCTCAGAACATTGGGGTGTTGCAGGCAAATGATGAATCTTTGAAACCATTGTTTGATAAAGTGTGTAGCCAGGGGGCCAAATGTGAGATTGCCTGTGGGGAAACTTTTGTTATTAACAATGGGATTTTGTATGTACAAGGGGAGAAGGAGAATCGTTTGGTGGTCCCTATGTGTTGTAGACAACTGCTTTTATATGTTGCTCACACAATCCCATGGTCAGGCCACCTAGCACATCAAAAAACCTATCTCCGCTTGAGCTCCCGTTTCTTTTGGCCCTCCATGTACACTGACGTAAAATCTTACTGTGCTACATGTCCCGTTTGCCAGAAAACCAAGGTTGTCCGCAGGTCAGACAGAGCCCCTCTGCATCCCCTGCCAGTCATCTCAACCCCCTTCAGACGCATCGCCATGGACATTGTGGGACCCCTGGAGAGGAGCAGTGCAGGCTATCGGTACATCCTGGTCCTGTGTGATTATGCCACCCGGTACCCTGAGGCGTTTCCCCTGAGGTCCATCACCACACCAAAAATAATCAGCGCCTTGGTGCAGATGTTTTCCCGGGTCGGCATTCCTGAGGAGATCCTGACAGACCAGGGCACTAATTTCACGTCTCGGTTGATGAAGCAGCTCCATAATCAGCTGGGCATCAGAGCCATCAAGACCAGCCCATACCACCCCCAGACAGATGGCCTGGTGGAGAGATTCAACCAGACGCTGAAGAACATGCTGAGATGGTTTGTCGGGGACACGGGAAAAGACTGGGATAAATGGCTCCCTTTCCTCCTCTTTGCCTACAGAGAAGTGCCTCAGGCATCTACAGGGTTTTCCCCATTCGAACTGGTGTATGGCTGGTCAGTCCAGGGGCCACTGGACCTCTTGAAGAAGAGCTGGGAGACCCCAGGGCCCTCCGAGAAGGGGATTGTGGCATACGTCCTACAGATGAGGGACCGACTGGAGAAATACCGGGAGGAGGCACAGAGAAACCTCCTGAAGGCGCAGCAGGCCCAGAAGCAGTGGTACGACCAGTATGCACGTAAGAGGGAATTCCAGCCGGGGCAAAAGGCCCTATTACTCCTCCCTTCAGAGACCAGCAAGCTGTTGGCTAAGTGGCAGGGACCGTACACAATCACCAGACGAATGGGCCCTGTGACCTATGAGGTACATCATCCGGACAAAGGAAAGGCGAAACAGACCTACCATGTCAACCTCATAAAAGAATGGAAGGAACGGGCAACACCAGAGCGAGCAGCAATGTTTGCATGCAAGGTGGAGGTTGAGGAAAAGGAGGAGGATGATGGAGATTTGGAGGGATGGAGGCAAGAAGCCAAGGTGAACCTGGAGCATTTAGCTGGGGAGCAGATGACTGAGCTGCAGCAGGTCTTCAGTGTCGTCCCTACCTTGTTCCAGCAGAAGCCGGGACTGACCCAGGTACTGCAGCACACCATTCACTTGAATGACTCCACCCCAGTACGTCAGCGACCCTACCGGGTACCAGAGAGGCTGGTGGAGCCCCTAAAGGCCGAGATCCGGACAGTGATCGACCTGGGTGTGATAGAGCCATCCAAGAGTGAGTGGAGCAGCCCCATTGTGATTGTGCTCAAAAAGGATGGATCTCTCAGGGTGTGCATCGACTTCAGGAAATTGAATGCTGCATCTAAATTTGATGCTTATCCAATGCCCCGTATTGATGACCTCTTAGAACAGATCGGGAAAGCTAACTACATCACCACTTTGGACTTGTGCAAGGGATATTGGCAGGTGCCCTTGGAGCAGAAGTCCAGAGAATACACCGCCTTCAGAACTCCCATGGGCCTATATCAATTTACTGCTATGCCTTTTGGACTTCATGGAGCCCCAGCGACCTTCCAGAGGCTCATGGATCAAGTGCTTCAAGGCTGTGAGGATTGCTGTGCTGCTTATTTGGATGATGTGGTCATCTACAGCAACACCTGGACCGAACATCTCCAGCACCTCCGCCGTGTCTTGGGCAAGATCCACGAGGCCGGGCTGACACTGAACCAGCAGAAGTGTGAGTGGGCCAGACAAGAAACCCGATACCTTGGCTACGTGCTAGGGAGAGGGGAAATTAAGCCGCAGGTGGACAAAATTGAGGCCATCCAGAACAGCCCACGACCGAGAACTAAAAAAACAGGTGAGGTCATTCTTGGGACTGGTGGGATGGTACCGAAGGTTTGTCCCCCATTTTTCATCAGTGGCGGCACCGCTAACAGGCCTTCTCACCAAAACGGCCAGAAACCCAGTACCATGGGACAGTGCCTGTGAAGAGGCCTTTAGAGCTCTTAAGGCCCACCTCTGTTCAGCACCAGTCCTCCAGAGCCCTGATTTTACCAAGCGATTCCTGGTACAGGTGGATGCCTCTGCAGCCGGAGTTGGAGCTGTCCTGGCACAGGGGGAACCGGGGGAGGAACGGCCTGTGCTGTACCTGAGCCGGAAGCTCCTCCCAAGAGAGGTAAGGTACTCCACCATAGAGAAGGAGTCTCTGGCTATAAAGTGGGCACTAGACAGCCTGAAATATTATTTTCTGGGCCGGGAATTTGACCTACACACTGATCACCGGGCTCTAACCTGGATTCAGACTATGAGGGACAACAATGCCAGAGTGACACGGTGGTATCTGGCACTTCAGCCTTTCAAGTTTGTGGTCCGCCATCAAGCCGGGAAACAGAATGTGACAGCGGATTACCTGTCCCGCTTGCCGAGCCTCTGCAAGCTTGGAGAGGGGAAGGATGATGTGACAGAGGGCTCTGTCACGGCTTGCGGCACCACTTGATATTCAATCTTCCCCCCCCCCCATATAAAGTTGGCTAGCTCACTGTGAGTGCACGCACAGTTGCGTTTGCCTATACCCGGGTCATACACGCATACACGAACATTCTACATTTGCTTTTCCCTCTCTGTTTAATATGCTAACCGTACACACACACAAATACACACATTTGTTTATTGTTTTCTGTCGTTCATTTTACTTATCTGGTCACCGTTCAGTGTATGTTGGAGCGCTCAGTGTTTGTGCTGTTTCGTGCTGTTTTCTGTGGTTGCCGTAGTAATGCTTCCGGGTACTACGGAGGGTGGAAGGGACCAAACCGAGCGTTTAGCTGGGCAGGCTTATGAAGTGCCTGACCCAAAAGCGCGGGTAAATTTTAGGGCGGTCCTCAGACGCCACCATTTTAAAACGGTTGTTTAAAATGTTTTGGTGATTTATTACGATTTGGTGTACCAGATATAACATTATCATTACCGAGGAATGATGAAATAATGATGTATGCTATTGAACTGTATGAAGATAATCTATTGATGATTCCTGTTATCTGTATAGTTTGTTACATGTTAATGTTTGTTTGTTGTACAAAGTTGGTACAAGCTGGATGGGTGGGGCTACCCCTATATAAGCTGGCCCAAAGGGAAGGTTGGTGGGTTGGAGAGATAGAGTATGTATTGTGTAGAAAACCTGAACGTAGCAGGGCGGTGTATGAAGTGGAGAGTTGTTGTTTTTGTGTTATTCTTGTATATATTTATATTTTTTTTTTGTGTATATATATATATTTTTCACCTTTTCACGTCTTGCACTTTGGGAGAGCACTGTAAATAAAATCTTTTGCACTTACGTGCTGTTGTGGCGGAGCCATCATTTTTTTACCCCATTGGGAGTTTCTCATAAGAAAAGGAGAACCCATTGGAAGCTGCCTCACAGCGTGAATGAAGATAGGAGTCAGATCAAGGAGCCGGTCAGAAGGAAGAACGCCCCAGGAAACTATACCATGTTCTATATTATAAAAAGACTGGGTCAGGGAAAGACAGTCATTCAGACTTCGTGAACTGACACACTCTGTTGTTTGTCAGGGACAGGAGGATCTCGACCCAGAGCTCTGTATGCTTTATTCATTTACTGCTTAATAAAACAAAGGATTAATGACCGAATATCTTCTCCTATCACTTCATTCAAAGAACACATGGATTTCATTCTCACATAGCACACAGAATAGCAAGAATGTTGAGTAGAATGGGCAGAAATCCAACAATACTCTTTTTTTAACCTGTGTAAAGCGCATTTTGTGTATGAAATGTACTATATAAATAAATTTGCCTTGCATTGCAGCATCTGCCCTCCGTTTATGTCCACGTTCTGTGCCAGCCACAGCTTTGGCTGTGGAAGCTTCTGCTTTCCTTGCAGTTGACAGTCTTCTAACTCTGATGGTTCCCCATGCTGTAGAGACCTTGCTTTTAGACAACATTTTTACAACATTTCTCAGCGGCCCGTCAAGATGTGAGATACATCTCATACACATATATGCAGGCTAAACTAGCATAACTAGCATGTTCATAAGACATACAAAACAGACAGCCTAACAACAATTAAAACTATGAATAATCCATTCACATACTCATATATTCAGGCTAAATTAGTATGTTTATAAGACATACAAGCAGATTATAAAATACTCAGCATTTGCACTTCATCTCTTATCTTTTCTATTTGTATCATGCATCCAATACCAGTCACTGTAATAGGCAGCTACACAAAAAAAAAAAAAAAAAACAACGTTTCCTATAGCAGTCATTGTTAGTTGTTAGCTAATCTGTGTAAAATTTGTGGACTGAACAGGCAATGGTAGAGTATGGTAATGGCACTATGCTTAATAATCAGGACCTGACGAGCTATCTTTATCGCCGTTCTCCTCAATCTTGTCAAGCTTTGCTGGCGAAGCTTTTAACCCCGGGGGTTAAGCTTGTATTGTCATGTGTCATGTACAGCCCAGTTCGTGGCCTGATTGACATTCTAGGATCTAAGTTCAGTTCAATAAAATTTAATTGACTGAGACGTGTTGTCTGCGATTTCTTGCCCCATTACGCTCCCCTCAGACCTTATTTGGTACACAGTTTACTCCTACTGTGATGTGTTAACCAAGATGAAATAGTATGAGAGGTTACGTCAGTAACCAAGGTTCTATGAATGAAGGTCACACGCCACATGGTGTGGTCACTCTGGGAGCTGCGTGGTGCCAGTCGGCATAAAGAGGAAGTGCCGGCAGTTACATGCACGCAGGTAGAGGGGCATGATTAATTTGTTACACTGTCTCCTGACAGCTCATCCTCCATCCATCCAGTATGGTTGACCCATACTGTGGCGTGTTGACCTTCATTCATAGAACCTTGGTTACGGATGTAACCTCTCGTTTTACTTTGTTGAGTTTATTTCTGTCTGCAATTTTGGTGTTACTTTTGTTTTTGCATTAATTAACACTTTTAAATGCATTAGGACACTTGTAACAAATTGGCCCTTCACCACAAGATCTGGGACACTGAAAATGTGACATACAAAAATGAATAACGAGGCAACTTAAATCAATTCCTTTTTTTAGTGATGCAACACCCAACAAAAAAAACCTTTCCAAACAGTCAATCTTAATTCAATATTAACTTAAACAATAGTCCATCTAATTGTCCATTAGTATCCAAAAAAAAACAAAAAAAAAAAAGAGGGAAGAACTCACACATTCCCAAGTGAGGCTCTGGTAATCCACCAAACAACGCAAAAACAAAGGTTTGGTCTCACCCACAAAATGTCCTCTTCTCTGGGCTCAGGAGTTGAATCCACAGCATCCAATTTGGCACAGGTAATCCAACGTATCAAAGGGTCCAGTAAGAGAGAAGAAACCAATTCAGTGGGACTGGCATCAGGCCCCAAACAGGAATTCTCCAGCCCCTTGTTAGCCTCTCCGGTTAGCCTTTCTTGGTTAGCCTCCTTGGGTCCCCCTGTCTAACCCAGGTAGGTATCTTTTTCCACTTCCTGTCTCCTCCCCCCAGGAAGACACCTTTACTATCAAATTAAAAGTCCTTTTTTCACGACATGACAAAAAATACAACGTAGACTGCCATCCATCAAACAAACCAATATTCATAATATAGAAAGAAAAAAAACTGATATCGAAAGAAAACACAAAAAAGAAACATTGTCAGGTCACTCAAAACCAGCTAAAATTACACAGTGGATCCTGTATAGGATGAAGTCAGACCCCCCTTACTGTCACCTCACCTGAGCACAAAAACCCCTATGTGACCAGTGGAGTGCATGCATATGTATGGGCGATGTGATCTCCTATTTGTGGCTGTGTCACACACTGTGAGAACTCCACTTGCGTGTATGTTGTTTGTTATTTGTATGTGGAATGTCATATAGATTATTTGTTATAAATAAACCTTTGTTTATCTTTTTGTACTGCTCAGCAGGGTTTGTGTTTAGTTGTATTTATTGAGAATGTATGGTTGTGGTGGCTTAGTGCTGTGGCTATCGTAGTCCTCTCTGTTATTTATTTTCTATATTAATTTTGGGGACTTTTGGGCCATAACACCCATACTGGCCCTGTGAATAAGTAGTTGCCCCCTTAGTTTCAAATTTGTCATCTAAAATTAGATTCAGGTGATTGAACACAGCCAGATTTGATTGAAAGCAGCCCTGTTGAGTTTAATTATAATATATATGCTATTGAACATTACCATCAGAAAGAAGTAGTCACCTCAAAGTGTCTACACTCCACAATGCCACAATTATAGAAGCTCCCAGAACAAGTAAGGAAAACAGTTTTGTTGATACATCAGTCTGGACTACAAAGCAATTTCTAAGGCTGTTAGACTCTAGTGAACCACAGTGCAAGCCATTATCTACAAATGGAGAAGATGGTGAACAGAGATTTGCCAAAATGTCTGCTATTGCATGCTGGCACCTAAAGCCTAAAGCCTCCAGAAAGACTTCCAAAGGATGCAGGCCTCTCGAGCATCAGCTTAGGTCAGTGTTCATGACTCTACAATAAGACAGACACTGGGCAAAACTCGGCCTTATGGAGGAGTGACAAGGCAGAAACCACTGCTCTCCAAGAAAAACATTAAATCTTGTCTCACATTTGCGAAAAAGTGCCTGGATGATGCTGAAGCCTTTTGGGATGGTGTTCTATGGACAGGTGAGTATGGCCTTGCCACCCTGGATACACCTGATCTTGGAAGCTGAGCAGGGCTGGGCCAGGTTAGACCCTGGATAGGAGACTGCCTGGGGCTACCAGGCACTGCATGCCAACCCAGCCATTGGGGATAGACTAGCTAGTGCTTCCTTGGTACTGGTTCCAAAGCCTGGATAGATGGGAGGGTTGTGTCAGGAAGGGCATCTGGTGTTTATTTAAGAATAAATAAAAAACTTTTGCCAGATCAGATACACAGATCATGACCCACAGCTGGGGGTGGATGATCTGCTGTGGCAACCCCCGACAGGAGCAGCTGAAAGAGGAACAACAACATTCTATGGACAGATAAGTAAAAGGTGGAGATTTTTAGAGTGTGCAAGTCTTTCTTTGTCTGGCAAAAGCAAATGCAGCATTCCACTGTAAGACTGTCATATGTACAATGAAACATAGGGACTGCAGTGTGATGGTTTGGGAATGTTTTGCTGCCTCTGGACTTGGAAGACTTGAAATCATTGAAGGAAGCTGATGATGATTTCTGAAGTGTACCAGAAGAGTCTTAAAGAGAATGTCCAACCAGCTGTGTGTAGAATGAAACTGAGGCACAATGGGGGGGAGGGGTAGTTTTTAAGACCAAATTCATGTTAAAACGGAAGTACATTTCTATTAGTGAGGGCCTGGACGAGGACTCAGGGCTTTGTGTAATAATGGAAATGTTTCTGTTTGAATGTCTTGTCTCCGAATAAAGCTGTGTCTGTGTGTGGCTAATGGTTTTATTTATGAATGTTTCATGTTATATTATGGAGTTAAATATACCCATGTACACTTGTCCACTTGCTGTGTAAATACAACTGCTCTACTTCATATTTCATTGCAATATGCAATTGTCTATGTCTATTAATACTATAAGGTAAAATGCAATAGAGTTTATGTTTCATTCTATTCCTCAGTCTCTTTTCGTGCTGCTGTGATAGGAATAAAAATACACTTAGTATTTATACTAAGTTTATTTATAGTATTTATACTAAGTGCATCACAAATGACATGAACATACATAGTATACATATTCATCTGTAAAGTTTTTGGGTTTTTAATGCTATCGTTAAACATTTGATATTCAGTAGGCCTTATTAGAGCCTTTTAAATTTTCTGTCTGCATTGTCTGAGGTGTGGCAGTTCAGATCTGCTTAAAAATTCTCAAGCACTCTTGTGTAATTTGTGTGCTACCATTGCATTCTGCATACTGTTTATAAGGGTGGTGCAAAAAAGTTGTGGCACTCAGAAACGGATGATTAATATGCATATTTTATTGCACATTTTGGACATTCCTCCATGTGTAATATATTGAATAAGTCTTAGTTAAACAAGGGTTACAGCTGATAATTATTATACAATAAAGTTTTTAATATTAATTGTGTCATGCAGATACAGGGTATCCCATGTGGGATTTGGTAAGTTACTGCTATCCACTGAAATTATCATCAGTAAAACATAAGCCAGATCATATGCTTTTTTTGAAATAATAAACTACTAAATGGTGTCAAACTGTTCTGTGTAGAGGTGGGTTCTTAAAAAAAAAAAACATCTAAGCCATATTTAGTTTTAACATTACAAATATAAAAATGACTATCAAGAATATCTGATCAAACATTTTCCAATAATGTTTCTTGCTTCTGGGATGAAGGGGTCAACTGTTCTTTTATTGCATTGTTGCTGTCTGACCAATCAAATAATCCACTGGACATATTGCAGCCTTTGTAATCCAGTCATCTAAACACACAGCAACACTAAGGCAGCAGTACACCATTATGGTAGAGTCAGCCGTAGTCAAGGTAAAAAAATATATGTATTTTTCAAAGTTTGTTGCCCATAACTCAAATCAATCATGAATGCATATACATTAGCCAAGGATTCATGTGATACTACTGAATTATGCAAAGGTATGAATAACTACTTACAAGCACAAATTAATTACAGTTGTTATAATCATGATATCTGCAATTAAAAAAAAAAAAATCAGGTAATCATACAACAGTATAACAAATGACAAAAATATTCTGAACAGTCTTATTTTCATATATAACGGAATATTTTGCTTATTGATCTCATTTTGCTCTTATACTTGTCCTAATTTCAAGATTTTCATCAATCAGTATAATATTAATACAACTGTCACATGAAATATTTTGTTTCTAGTATATTTTGAGTTGTAAATCACATATATATATATATATTCATATATTCCTTGATAGCTACAGTAAAATACACAGACAGCTTTTTATGAGCATAGCATGAAGGTTGGGAGTAAGCTGGTTTTCTATCTATGTCTTATAATTTCATCAGGGTGAAAGACAGTCAGAACGGGATGGCATACCTCACCTGTAAGATGGATTTCTCCTGTGAGGGTCTCTGCAAAATCAATCACTCTATCTATGCCTTATGTTCCAGAAATCTTATCCAGATCACATTTACTTTTTACTACAAGAACAATCAATCCTGCAGAGGCAGCTCCATCATCAGCAAATATTTATTGAATATTCTAGTTTTGTGGAGAGAAGACCTCCTCTTTTCCCTCCTCCTGTGTCTTCATTCTGAAAGCCTTCTCCAGGCTTTGCAGTGCCTCTTCTTTGGTTATTTGACTCCAGTCTGATGGCAGGTCAGCAGGCTCTGCTTTGTACTGCTCAGCAAACTGTGTGTTGAACTTGGCAAAGACAAACTTCCAGTAGACTGAGGCCTGGATGCTGGTGTCAGGCTGAATGCGCCAGTCAGGGTAAAATTTTATATAGTCCTTATATGGATGATACTCTCCATTCGTTTCATGGTTGGAAAATTTAATTTCACTGGCAACAAGAGAAGAGCATATGTCTGGGACAAGCTTTTGAGAGTGTGTCCATCTGTACTTCCCTAGCCCTTCAGGACGGTGAATAGAGGTGAAGTGCTCTGTGTGACTGTCCCCTCCAGCCTCACAGGGGGCCTTGCAGAATGGACACTGTTTCCCACAGCCAAACAGCCTCCTGAAGAGCTCATCCTGGGGTTTGAAGGGCAGGGTGGTCAGCCTGGTTCCCAAATCATCACTCTGGAACTCTGCTCTCAGAGACTGTTCCATTTCATCTATGGAGGACAGCAGCCAATGAGAAACCTGCTCTGTCTTGGCCTTGTTTAGGAGCATAACTGCATCCAGAGCATCTTTAGGGATGACCAGTGACTCACTCAGATTAGTGCAGATTTCCTGGATGAATATTTGAATGTTCATATCCTCTTCGCTCCTTCCTACGGTATTCTGTATATTCTGTACTGCATCCTTTATCTTCTTGATTATGTGCATCATGCACTTTTCATAAATGTGAGAGATTTTATTGCTGTTTATTGAAAAGTGCTCCTCTAGCTTTTCCAGTATCCACTCCTTAACAAAGTCTTCATAGGACTTGATATACCTCACAAACTTCTCAAATTTGTCACCTAAATGCAGCTTTTGCAGAATGGAGAACTGGAAGAAGAAACGAGAGCTGAAATCCTTAGCTTTACTCCCGGCCAGCACTTCATCCATTATTTCTGGTCCCAGAGATTTATTGATATATTCCCTGACTGCAGGTTTCAGACACTGAGTGGTGAATTCCTCTGCTTTCCTCTGACACTGGTCTTTTTCTTGAAACACATCCTTGAAGTCAGCACAGTACTGGTGTTTGAATTTCTCCAGGCACCTTCGAGGGTCATTATCTGTGATGAAGGCATCATGCATTTTCTGGAATTCCTGAGCTGCATGCCCACAGATGTGGATCTTCAGGGATGCTTTAAATTCATCACTGACTTCCAGATCTCTGTGTTTCTCCAGGTGCTCATCTATCCTTCCAAGCAGCTCCATGATGTATGTTTTGTGGAAATCTGTTTTAGTTCTCACCTTATCTGTAATTAACTGTCTGCACTGCTCAATAATGCTGTCAGACATTTCTTCAGTTTTCTTCATCTGCTCATGCTTAAAGAAACCAAAATGCATCTTTACTTCTGTATACTGTCCTTCACTCATATCAATGGGCTTAGTCCCACATTCTTTCAAATTACTGGCTTTATGCAGCATTTCATGAACTGAGCCTCCTTTTGTCTCCAGGTTGGATCGTAACAGGCTGTAAATCTGTTGATCCACATTTTGTCTCGGCAGGCCTGTGAAGGACAGCTTCTGCATGGTCTCCTCCCACATCTTCTCAAACTCCAGCTCCAGTTGCTGTTCTGACATCTGCATCTTGGCTCTCCTGCAGGAATCCAGTAATTTCAGCACCTGCTGTTCTATGGTGGATTTGTGGTTTTTCTTGATGCTCTCCACTTCAGTCATCCCCTTTTTAATCTCCACTGCTGCCTCAAGTTTCATTATCACAGACATTCCTGTCTCTGTTCTCAGGGCTTTAGCACTGTTCATGAACTCTTCCTTGTACTTTACTACTAGATACGCATGGCCATCCTGTCTTTTGAAATATCCTGTTAAATTCTGCAATATTTTTTCCCCCTCTGATTGCAGTTGTTTAAAAGCTTGAGTTTTTAGATCGGCCTTTAATTCATCCAGATCGGACACTGATTTAGTTATGGTACCAAAGTTTGACACTCTAGTTTCAGCCTCTGTCAGCCAGGTGTACATGTGTTTGCGGAAGTCCCATTCCCAGCTGTTATACTCTGAACACAGCTTAGTGTAAGCATCAGCTACAAGACTGTTCTGAAAGCTGAAAATGAAGTTCTCATACTTCACTGCCTTCCACAAGCTGCTGGTCCACCCCAGGAACTCTGGTAGTGTGTGTGGAGCTCTTTCTAACTTGAGCTTTATCAAAGCTTCAATCATGCTTCTCTTGAACTCACTCACTTTCTCACTGTAACCTGCATTCACTGGTGCCATGGGAGGGGTGCCATGCCAAAGGCCAGGGATGTACCAGGTGTCCCTCTCTGGATCATAATCCATCACATCTGTAAACTTTTTGGTCTCTACCCTCTTCTCCATCCTTGCAGCTACTTGGGTCATCTTATTCAACTGCTCCAGTAGTAATTTCCTGTCCCTCACATTCTTGCCATGGGCTGAGATGTCTGCCACATTCTGATGCACAAACATGCAGCAGGGGTTTTTTCCCACCTCCTTCATGCGCAGAAACGCGTGCACCACAATCTGCAGGACGTCTTTCATCTCTGTATTATTCTCCATGGCGATGTTAATGATTGCGATGTCACTCAGTCCCACCACCAGAGTGGCCAGTTCATTATCATGCTCATAACTGTCAGCCAGCTGGGCCAGTTCTGGGGACTTTAACCCTTCTGTGTCAATGACCATGATAAAGTCACAGCCCAGCTGCTCTCGAAAATCCTCCTGGACTCTGATGAGCAGCATGAAGGCTCCCCGTGTGCATTTACCGCTGCTGACGGCAAACTGCACCCCGAACATGGCGTTGAGCAGAGTGGATTTTCCACTGCTTTGGACTCCCAGGACAGTGATCACACGGATCCTGTTCTTAGACTGTGTCAGAGAGTGGAGCTCAGTCAGCACGTCATTCACCCACTGTAGAGGGATGTTAGAAGCATCTCCATCAATCAGCTCCACAGGAAATCCATCCAACAGTAACTGAGCGCAGTGTCTGGGCAGGTTCTGCATCTGCTGCCTGTAGGGATCATTTTCAGGCAGTGAGCAGGCCACCTCATAGAGCTGCCCCATTTCCCTCAGGAAGTGCTCAACCCCCAGAGAGGAGCTGGCAATCTGTCTGTCCAGTTTAGCAATGTTCTCTTTATTCTGAAGGGAATTCAGTCGGAGCTCTTTGAACCTCTCTTGGAGGTCTGACAGGTGTCTCAGAGACAGGTGGTCCAGATTTATCTTCATCCATTTGAGGAAATAAAATCGCTCCTCTCTGGGACCTGATAATGCCGAGATGAAACTGGACATGGCATCTGAGATGTCATGAGCCCTATGCTGCTCCCTGAGTCTCTGTTTCTGCTTACTGAGTTCACTCCTGTACTTTTCAATATTTGTGTCCCCTGCATGTCTAAGTCTACATTCCTCTTTCTCCAGTTTAGCCAGCTCTTTCCAGATCTCCCCCTGTAATGGCAGCTTGCTCTCCTTGTACTCTGGTATGTCAGAAATACCAGCTGTGATCAAATCTGCATTCTTTTTGGCATTCTGACACCTGTCATCATCCTCATCTACAGCTATTTCTAATTCATGTGCAATGGCAGACATCTTTTCCACACTCATTTTTACACAGTTTCCTTTTATTACTTTCTTCACAACCATCTGCAGCTTCTTGACAAATTCAGATTCATTCATATTCCTGCCTTTCTTCAGGATGTGATCACGTTGAAGCTGCAGTTGATCTGCATGGTTTTGGAGTTCTCCTCTGTTAACGTTTCTGTCTGCTGAATGGCCAACTATGTACAGTCTACTGCTGATGTTCTGAGCCTTTAGTATGTCAGTGTTGGACCCCAGGTCATCACAGAACACAAACACAGCAGCAGAGATCTTACAGAGGAACGAGAACTGGGTGTCAAAAGCATTGATGTCTCCACGGAGATTAGCTACAGCCACAGGCTCTGGGAAGATGTCCATGTTTCCATTCCCACAGGGGAGATACCAGCTGATCTCCACCAGCCCTTCAGAGATCCTCCTTGGGATGTTGCCACCTGGCATGTTCCAGTGAATAAAGGTGTTTTGGTTCTGTTGAGAACTGCTTAAAATCTGGTTTAAAATGTGAGACTTGGACGAACTGCTGTTTCCCAGCCTGACAAAAGAGATCAAGGGGAGTTGAGTGAGCACAATGCTCTGCTCCACAAACCCTTTAGACTCCTGTAAGGAATGTGGCCTGAACTTCTTCACAATGTCCCTCAGGGCCCACAGCATCAAGGTAAGCTCCTGTGTGTCACAGTTGGGTAGCAGGAGAGGAACAGAGAACTGGCACATGGACATTTTTAAAGCCATCTCCTGCTGCAGGAAGCCGTCTGAGCACAGGAACAGAGCTGTTATGAGGTCCAGGGGGTTCACCTCCTCGCCTTCATCAAATGAGTCATCATCCGGCAAACTGTCCACGTCCTCAGGTACAGAACACCTGACACTCCTGGCTGTTGTGTTCATCATCATCAGCTTCCTCAGGAAACACCAGGGCAGGGACTTGAGTGATGTGGTAGGTTCATCTGGCATGACATTTTGGGTGATCTCCAGTAGAGCAGTCAGAGATAGTCTCTTTTTCAGGTTATTCTCTAGTCCCAGGTCAAACACCAGCTCCTCCAGAGATGTTTCTGTAACACAAGATTGATTATTCATTAACAGGTCTTTATTATAGTCATTTGTCTTTATTATAGTCATTTTCTAGTCCCAGGTCAAACACCAGCTCCAGAGAAAACAAAAGACACTAGAACAGAGTTAAAATGCATGTTATTAATCCATTAATACACAACTGTTATATTAATGATGTTCTAAGTTCTTTCTTTAACACAAGAATTAATCCCTTATTATTATTCACCCTAATAATAATGCTTTTTATAAGACTAAAGCATGTTTTTCAAGTAATTTTTGGCTAAATTAAGTTGTTATAGATATGTTCACACCAGCTAGTTGATGGCTTTGAAGGGGGTGTCAGTGGCATTGTGATGGCATAATGTGGAGGACTGTCACTGTTCCTGTCCTTTACCACAGATTTTGGTATTGTTTTGGAGAGTTTGCAGTAATTTTCCATTTTGCCAGGGCTTGTCATCAGAGCTGACTAGGTTCAAAGACAGGTGCTTTAACAATAGCTAAAGCATATTCACAAGCAATTTGTGTTATTTATCATCATTTAATTCAGTTTTCATAAACCCTTGTAATTATGCCTTTCTCCCTGTAACATGGAAAATGGTATTAAGCTAGCAAATTACCATATTTAAAATATTCTGTTAGTTATAACTATAAGTTATTTCTTATAAATAGTTATAACTACTTATTAATTAGTTTAATGCACATTCACATTGTTTAATTCAATTAATACTTTACTAACTCATCTAGTTTATTATTATTTTAATAATAATCATTACACTAATTATAATGAAATAATTTACTGAAGTACGTACTCACTGCGATTCCCGTCTTTTTGTGAGAATTTTTACGGGTTTGGAAAGAAGGCAGTAATTTTTCTTTACTTTCGTCAATTGTTTTGTTATACTGAATGCATTCATTTTGTACGTGTTGTGACTACCAAGTTTTCTCCTGTATTCCTTGGCTGTAATAGGTCATTATGAAGCTGTATCTCATTGACCATTACCACTTTTTCCTAATCTGTACATTTTTGTTTTCCTTGTGGCTCCCTCACTACTTGTGCCGGGCTGCTCCGTATCTGTCTCTTAGCGCCAAGTCATCTTAACATGTAATCATGCGACACACTGTCCCTTTTAATGGGTGTCTCCTATTGCACATGTGAATGAGGTCATTTAATTTTTTTGATTCCGTAATTAGTCTTTGTAAATTGGTCATTCATATGTCAGTATTCATGACTGCAAAAGATCTGCTATATAGCAAATGTTTTTGAGCAGCTAAAGAGTTAGTAAATCTGGCCCTGATACTAAATGACGTGAATCAGCAAGGGACACATCCACAGATTAGAGATGATGGGTAAATGGGAGTTTATTGAAAACAAAACCAAGAATTCAAGTCTCGTAGCAAAAAAAAAAGGTAGGGTCAAAACCAGAAGATCACAGGCAAATAAATCCAAATTTTCAGGAAAAAGGCCAGTCCAAAAAAGGTGAATACCAAAAATAGGCAGGTAATGACAGGGAACAAGGCAGGCACAAGAAAAACAATGAAAAGAACTGGCAAACAACACAGGAACAGGCAGGATATAAATAGGCAGATTTAACAAGACAGTGGAGTACAGGTAAGCAGGCAGGCAAATAAAGCTGGTTCAGTAATTAACTGCAACAGCCAGGCAGGAGAGCAGGAGACAGGGCTGGAACGTGAGGGCTCTGAATACAAAAGCACATGACAGACATAGACAGGGGAAAACAAATGCAGAACAAGTGTAGCCAGCATAATGACAATACCCCCCCCCCCCCCCCCCCATGGTAAGTCTGTCTGCAAACTCAGGCCATAGCCTGACAGCTGAGGTGGAAGCAATGTAAAGTGATGTATATTTTAATATGCTTTTCATTGGTCAGTCGTGTACTGAGGGTTAAGACTCTCGTTTCACATATTAATGGCAGACATTTTCAATGTTTTTAATCGGACATAAAGAATGATTGTAATGGCTTTCTATCGATAACCTCACTAGCCATGTTATGTATCATGTATTGACTGGCTAGACATGCAGGACAGTCTCCATGCTTTTATCAGGTAATTTGGGGAATAAGAACATAATAGCCAGTGCAGTGAACCCTTGTTATAGCAGACTAATTGGGGGGAAGGGAATACAATATAACCGATAGTACGATATAACCTACTGATAGTAAAAAAAACACACAGTAGTCCCACCTTAGCTGTGGTACCAAGCCATATTTTGTCAGTACAGTACTGTGACCTGATTGCTTGTTTTTTCTTTCTCTCTCTGTTAGTTTTTTTTTTTTTTTCCAGTTTGCTTTAATTTTCGGTCCATGTGCTTTTGTTTTCTGTTCCCGTTTTTGTGTCTGCCCAACCCCCTTGTTTCCTCGTTACCTTATTACCCATTAATTTCACCTGTGTCTCGTTTCTCATTTATACTCCACTTATTCTCCTGTTTCACTACCAGACTTGCTACGTGTGTTTTCTGCCTGCAATTTCACTGAGAATTCTTGGTTTTTTGATCCTGTTTTCTCCAGGACCTTGCCTTTTGTCTTTCGGCTGCTAATAAGCTACGTATATTGAATTTGTCTGCGTTTGTGTCGAGTTTACAACGCAATCATTTTACTATATATTCATCCCTTCTGGTACACACATGCTCTGAACTCCCCCCATTCTCTGACACAATAATAACTTAATATAATAACTGTCCAATATTAACCAGAATAGTCCACACATATTGCTACAGCAGAAATAGTATGTTATACCTGAAATCCATTTTAATGAGGTCTGCTGTAACGAGGGTTCACTGTACTTGGCTATCGGGAGGCTGGCAATTTTGCTTGCCTTACGCATTCGTACATACAATGATATACATTAACATCTTTCTTGGGTAGCTAACTAGCTCTCGCTTGAAGTATGTTGTGTCAGAAAGGGAGGGAAAACTAAAAATAAAAAACAAATGCCAAGTGACTTGCCTAACTAAATCTCATGGTAGTGCCCCTCTCCTGCCCACCCCTCACCCATTTCCATGGAAATACACCTCACACTCCCTCCCTTTGTTGACAGAACAACAGTATTAACCGCTCTATTTTACAGGATAAAAATACTCAAAATAACTGCATTGCAACTTCAGTGCAAATAGTTCATAATCTATGTAGGAACTAAGGAACTACATTTCCCATCACTCCACAGCAAACTTCCCTCTGCTCCTGTAACCATACATGGCACAGTGTAACTATGTAAAAAGCTATAAAACTTAGGCAATAAATGGATCAACAACCCTTTTACAAACTCTTTCTCTATCTCTTACACTCCTCTTGCATGCAAACCACACACAAGAAATTTCTCTTCCGGACCTCAGTCCATGGCCAGAGAGTTGAGCCAGCAGACAGACCCTCCTCATGGACCCCACCCGGTGTCACGGCAGACAGCCCAGGATGCTGCTGATGAAACTCCATATTGAGGGTGGGATCCAAGATGTCCCAATCAGGGACCAAACTCCTCTCCTCCAAACCATAGATTTCCCAGTCCACCAAGTATTGATAGACACGCCACCGGTGCCAAACCCCCAACAGGTGACACACAGTGTAAGCCTCAGAGCCATCAACTAAATAGGGGGGTTTAGGTGTCTGTCAAAGGGCTTGATCTGAGAGACATGGAAGGTGGAGTGGCTTTGGCAGAGAGTGGGAGAAAGCTTCAGGTGAACTGATCACATTGGCAATAGGGAGAAGGCTGATGAACCAGAGAGCCAATTTGCGGAGTCCACTTTGAGAGGGAGGTCACAGGTGGAGGAGGATGGTAGTGAGTTGATGTATTCAACCCAGGGAAAATGTTGGCTCCAGTATGTGGGATCCTAGGAGGGAGATACACAGCACTGTCTCCAGGTGGTAGTTGGCCCACCAGCCATTGGACTTGGGTGCCTGGACCCAGAATGGCAGGTGAGTGCCCCCACTGCAGGACCTGAGAGAGGACAGACTGAAGAACAGCGAAGATTAGCAGGACAGGAACTAGGACGTGACTCGTCCTGCTGGGCCATGCTGACAATAGTTTCAATGCCCCACAGAGCAGCCACTACTAAGCAGAATGTTGCTGGGTTCAGGAGACCCCTTTGTGACTGTAGATAGTCAGGAGAGGGTGTCAGTCGTGCCATTCTTAGAATTGGGGCAGTAGGAGAGGGTAAAGTTAAACCTGGCAAACAATAGGGACCAGTGTGCTTAGTGGGAATTCAGGCATTTAGCTGATCTGATTTATTCCAAGTTCTTGTGGTCAGTCCACACTAGGAGTGGAATGTGGAATGCCCCCTCGGAACAGTGTCTCCACTCCTCCAATGCCAGCTTGACCACCAACAGTTATCAGTTGCTAATTTCATAGATGTGTTCAGTGAGTGAAAAACAGTTGGAGAAAAAGCACAAGGGTGCAACTTGTTGTCCGCTACAGCCTGTTGCGAGAGGACCGCCCCTTGTCCCAGATCAGAGGCATCTACCTCCACCACAAACTGATGGGCAGGATCCAGCTGACTAAGGATGGAAGCAAAAGTGAAGCATCTTTTCAGGTCCCAAAGGGCCTCCTACGTTGCAGAGGACCAAGCGAATAGTCTGTTGGAGAAAGTCACAGAGGTGAGCAGGGCCTCTACCAGTTGTAGTTACGAATAAAGAGGCAGTAGAAGTTGGCAAAACCCAATAACAGTTGGAGCTCAAGACAGGAGGTAGGTTGTGAGCAATCTTCAACCACCGGACTTTCTGTAGTCGACCATGATACCCCCTGTGGAGATGACAAAACCCAGGAAGGGATACAAAAGTTTGTTTTCCAGTAGCAGCTGAGGAACCTGATAAACATGCTGAGTGTGCTCCATAATAGATAGACAGAGATGGATCGATTGAGCATGTCACGGAAGATGTCATTGACTAAGCCCTGGAACACAGCTGGAGCATTCGTAAGTCCAAATGGCACTACCGAATATTTATAATTTCCTGATGGAGTGTTGAATATCATCTTACGCTTGTGCCTCTCTATAAAGCGAACCAGATAGGAGGCATTATGGAGGTTGAGCTTTGTGAAGATGATAGCACGCTGTAAAGACTCCAAGGCAGATGACATGAGAGGCAGGGGATAGTGATTCTTCACAGCGAGATGGTTGAGACCTTGATAATCAATACAGGGGTGGAGAGTACCATCCTTTTTGCCCACAACGAAGATCCCATGCCTGCAGGGGATCCACTTCTGAATGTACTTAGTCATGGCCTCAATCACAGGTGGGGATAGGGAGAAGCAGCAGTTCTGTTCGTTCCAAAATGGGGAGCTCTTCCTGGGTATTGCCAATCCGGGTTGGAGATTAAGTGGGGGTGTAATAATATAGTTGGTCACCACTTCCCTGACAATGTTGGTAGATTGCTTAATATTCTGTCACACAGTGACCTTCACTCATTACCTTGCACAGCATTAGTGTGAGATGCTAAGAAGGCATCTGTCCACGTGTCCTGAAAAAGTTTTGGTTTGGCCAAAAATGTATTGATGATTCAAATGCTGTATTTTTCTTCCCAGAGTATAGTGAGAGTGAACAGAAGCAAATCTCAACCTTTTCAATTAAAAAGGGGAAAAGACAGGGGTCCTCCTTTTCACCGCTTTTGTTTGCTTTGAGTGTAGAGCCACTTGCACAAGCCATAAGGGATGATGTTCTTGTTAAGGAAGTAGCGGTAGGAAATGAGGTTCACAAACTGTCTTTATATGCTGATGATGTAATGGTCTGCATCTCTGTTCCAGTGAGCTCAGTTCTAAGATGATGGACTGTTTAAAACAAGAAGCTTTTTGGGTTACTCAAACCTCCAAAATCATGTTTACATTTCTAGATCGCCATATTTCCAGATTTATTTGACAGGGCAGACACCCAAATGTAACACTTAAAGCTTTGCAATAGTAAAAACTCCTGGGAGTGTGAGGTAAAATCATTTAAGGGGGTGAATACTTATGATAGGCACTGTACATTCCCCTTCAAAACTATTAGAGAGACAAGACCAATTCCTTTGTTTTTGTTGTACACTGAAGAAATTTGAGTTTGAGATCAAAAGATGTATATGAGACAAGAGTTCAGAATTTCAGCTTTTAGTTCCTGGTATTTACATCTAGATGTCTTAAACAACTTAGGACATAGCACCATTTGTATCAGACTGCCACATTTTTAGGTGAGCAAAAGTAAAAGTAACTCTTAAAGTAACTTAAAATATATAACATTTAACATTTGGTTGCATAACCCTTGTTTGCAATAACTGCATCAAGCCTGTGACTCATTGACATCACCAAACTGTTGCATTCTTCATTTGTGATGCTTTGCCAGCCTTTTACCACAGCCTCTTTCAGATCTTGGTTGTTTCAGGGAGTTTCTCCCTTCAGCCTCCTCTTCAGGAGGTGAAGTACATGCTCTGTTGGGTTAAACCTTCCACTTTTTCCCCCTGATGAATTCCTTTGTTGTGTTGGCAGTGTCATTGTCTTACTGCATGTCTCTGTAAATTGGCAGATAAAATGTTTCTGTAGACTTCTGAATTCATTCTGCTGCTACCATCATGAGTTAAATCATCAATAAAGATTAGTGATCCTGTTCCAGAAGCAGCAATGCAAGACCAAGCCATGACACCACCTCCACCGTGCTTCACAAATGAGCTTATGTTTTGGATCATGGGCAGATCCTTTCTTTCTCCACACTTTGGCCTTTCCAACACTTTGTTAGAGGTTAATCTTGATATCATCCGTTCATGAAACTTTGTTCAAGAACTTTTGTGGCTCATCTCTGTACTTCTTTGCAAATTCCAATCTGGCCTTCCTATTCTTACTGCTGATGAGTGGTTTGTATCTTGTGATATGGTCACTATATTTCTGCTCTCAAAGTCTTCTTCTAACAGTGGATTGTGAAACCTTCACCCCTGCCCTGTGGAGGTTGGTGGTGATGTCACTGACTCTTGTTTTGAGGTTTTTCTTCACAGCTCTCACTATGTTTCTGTCATCATCTGCTGTTGTTGCCCTTGGCCGACCTGTTTGATGTCGGTTGCACAGTACACCAGCAGTTTCTTTCTTTTTCAGGACATTCCAATATTGTTGTATTGGCTATGCCCAATGTTTGTGCAATGGCTCTGATCGATTTTTCCTCTTTTCTCAGCTTCAAAATGGTTTGCTTTTCTCCCATAGACAGTTCTCTTCTTGTTGGTCTTCATGTTGGGTTATCCTTTTTAACAACAAATGTAGTCTTCACAGGTTAAAACCAAGAGCAGACATTCAGAGCTATTTAATGTTTCAACAATCAATCCTAAAGCCAACACCTGGGCAACAAGAAACACCTGTCAGTCACATGTTCCAATAATTTTGCTCACTTGAAAAATGGGTTGGTTCAAACAAAAGGTGCTGTGTTTAACACATCTAGATGTAAATACCAGGAAATAAGAGCTAAAATTCTGAACTCTTGTCTCATATTCATCATTTGATCTCAAACCCAAAGGTCTTCAGTGTACAACAAAAACAAAGGAATTGACCTTGCCATGCCAATAGTTTTGGAAGGGACTGTATATGTATGTATGAGAAACTCTGGAGCTTGGAAACAATTTTTAAAAAAGAAGGGGGGATGGGGAAGGGAGGAGTAAGGAGAAAAGGGAATCAATTTGCAAAAGCATCTGAAACGAAGGCTCATGCATTGCTTTCTTTAATTAAAAATAATAAATTGTAAAAAAGTTATTTAAAGTTGCAATATTAGGATATATCATGATATAATAGATGGACGTCAAGCAATCTGTGCCGATTAACCATTAAATAAGTTAACTTACTCGACACTTAGCAACCTGACTTATTTGTAGTCAAATTTTACATGAGTTTCAGGGAAACTCAAAAGCTAGTCTGCTAGATTAACATACATGTTACCAATAAAATTACATATATATTAGGCACAGGTTTTAGTTTGTTTTTCATTTTTCCCCTAAATGTGATAAAAAAGGAGCAATTGGCTGTGTTTTAATTTCACCAATTGTTTTGCCTTTTGCTTTTCACTCCTCTACTCACCACATGGCCAATTTGTATGATATAATGTACTCTGAGATAGTGATATAATACTGCAGTATATAATACCTCTGAACATAAAAAAAAATCAGTTTCAAAATTATTACTTTGCTAGTTTGTGAGAAATGATTACCCTGAAAGTGTAATATATTCCAAAGAATGTAATGAGGTATTACATTATCAGTAAAACGTTACAATAGTAGGATATTTTGTTACATTAATGTTATGTAATAATGCTATAATTTCACAATTATGTGACAAAATATTAGGATATTTTGTTACATTATTGTGAAATTACTGCCTCATTACATTACATTAAAGGCATTTGTTAGAGGCTCTTATCCATCTGATTCAGGTGTGAGGAGCTGCTGAAGATTCCCTAGATTGGAAGTATCCATCCTTTATTGCTAGTTGTGTGGTTGCTTAGATTTACTGCTTCCCTGTTATCTTCTCTGCTGCTAGTTTTGTTTAAATGTAGTTGTTGCCCTGTTTGAATTATTATTAATTTATTTCTAGACTGGTGTCATGGCACCAAGAGACCTGGATCACAACAACGCAACTCCTGCAGCCCTCTCTTCCTCCTTCTTCTCTCACACCCCCCGGCCATCTGGCCGTGGTGGTGGTACTGGTTTGCTCGTCACACACTCCTGGAAATTCTCTGTTCTTCCCCTCTCTCACCTCTCCATCTCCGCTTTTGAATATCACTCTGTCTTAATTCACTATCCCATTAAGCTCTATTTTGTTGTTCTCTACCTGAAAGCCTCCCAGTCTGCCGCCTTCCTACCCTTTCTCCACTTTTTCGACCTCTCCTTGCTGCACTCTCCTCCAACCCACAAGTGTGGCAATGTTCTCGACCTTGAACCCCTAAAAAATCTGAACAAATACAATAGGGTTTCAGCAGCTTCGCTGATTCTACCCCAAACGGTTCAAGAGTAATAGCCCAAAACGCGTTGTGGCTGTCTATAGTGCCACTATGCGGCCAATCAGGGTATTTTTATTACCTGAGTAGTGAGTGAACATAGAAACCTATCTACCAAATTTGGTAGCTACAGCTTCTATAGCTTTTGCTGTGCAAACACTTTTAGGACAGAAAAAATTAAAATCAGAACAAATACAATGGGCTTCAGCAACTTCGTTGCTTGAACCCCTAATAATAAAAAAAATCTGAAAAAATATAATAGGGTTTCAGCAGCTTCGCTGCTTGAACCCCTAATAACAATAGTTACTATAATTATTTGTGTAGCTAAGTGGTTCACATAGACTAGTAAATATAGTTAATATAATCGGTGACAGTAAAACAGGGTAAAACAGATCAATAAAGCAACTAATGATAAATAAGTGTGAAGTGTAACAGGGTGTAAAAGTATGTAAGTATAGGGATAGGTAAAAAGATGAACACAAATAACATAACATAAAACAGGAAACAAATAAAAATCAACATGCTATCAGAAGAATTAACTCGAAATTCCTAGAAATAACCGCGATTCCTATAAGCAAATATACCAGTATGTTTAAATGGTGATTTAAAAAAAAAATGAGCTCAACAGAAAATTCTATTTCATGTTGTGTGGATGATTGAGGTTAAGGGTAGCGTAATTTTTACATTTCAAGATTCAGGAAATGTAGGCTATTCTTTTTTTGTTTCGCTAGCTCTTTAGTAGCAAGAGGATGATATTCAAATAAAGTTAAACAGGTGGGCAAGCGAGCAAGCATCACTGTGCATTCTGGGCAATATCACTGCTGGAAGGGATGTTTTTGAATGAGGAAAACTAAGGGCTTGAGCACTTGCTTAAACTGGAATGGAATCACCCTCCTGGTGGCAGCCATCTTACATCCAGGACTTTTTGGGGATTCCCCTCCTCCATTGAAGGGTGAGTGAGCACGAAGAAGCAAGCATTTCTTTTTCGAAATGCAGCCCTTGTTAAAATAAACCTGCCAGTGGCCGTTAACTGTGGCACTCTCTCCATCTGTCTACTTCTTACCACCCTGCCTATACCATACAACCCCTGTTTGTGTGAGGCTGCTTCTCTCAGCTGTGTTCTCTGGGTTTTAAGGGACATTTTGATGTCATGATAAGTCGAAAGCATGCCAAGAATAACATCTTACAGAAGTCATCGTTCATCTCTGTTTGTGCGGTAGTTCAGTTTTTTTTAACGTAGCATTCACAAGCAAATGTTATGTAGTCATAGTAGGTGAATTAATTATGGTGACGATTTTTTTTACTTGCCATTGAAAGACAGATCTGCAATAAGTCTGTTTTAAATAAAGTGTTTATATTTTAATGTTTAATGTAAGTAAGTGCATTGGCTAACAAGGTAGTTTAATAAACTATTTTGATTTTTAAACTGAGCTCTAGTGGCGAGTCATTAATTACAATATGTCGCCTGAAACAGCTGCTTTCGTTCACCAGATCCACTGCAAAAATTTACATTTGTTTAGGATGGTATTGAAAACAACACCGCCAACATTTCAACATACAGTAATACAGGCCAAGCCTACATTCATGTGAAGTTTTCCCTCCAGATGCCCACAAAGCTTTTGGTCCAGTACAGTGGTCATATCTTGTAGTAATTGGTTTGGTTAGAACTACATTCACAAGTTTTAAACAACACCTGGCTTCGGTCAGTGATGCCCTCCTTCCTTTTGCTTGGTCTGTGAAACCTTTGGCACAAGCAGTTAAAGCTTCACCATATTGTATCTTAACTCTCCACATAAGGTCTCATTGTATGCAGATGATTGGTTGTTGTTTCTATATGATGTCAAACTCAGTTCCACACTGCCTTTCTTTATTTGACAAATCAGGACCAATTTGTAGTGCAAACTTTTAAATCAATCCTCATGTCTCTAAATGTTGCAGTGAGAAATTAAGACATACCATGTATGATCCCAGGTAACAGACATGTTTAAGTATTCAGATTTAACCCTATGTGCAATCTATATTCAAAAACAACTATGCACTATAAAATACAGTAAAATGAAACGTGATGTACATATACAGTCTCCATTGGGTTTCTCTCATCAGTGCAAACCAATTTCTAATTGATTCATATGGAAAAATAAGTGGCCATGCATACAGCTTACTCAACTTCAGTGCAGTAAGAAACAAAGGGAATTGTCTCTTCTGCACCTTAAGTTGTCCTGTTGGGCTTTTAAAAAGGACATTAAATTACTGAGAAATGTGTTTCACATACATGGCTAAGTGAGAGCTGGGTAAGTTTGGTGATTATTTGTGCTAAGCCCAGAATTTTCCAATTCAAAAATTCAGGCAGACTTGTTACAAGTGAAACAAGAGTCTAAAGCCCCAACCTTCTAAATACCCAAGTTTAAGTTAGCTGGATAATATGAGTACATCTCAAACAAACTCAACAGCAGAAGTGATTGCATAGTTACTTCAAGAAGTTGTTGTTTATGAAGGAGCTATCATTGTATGGAGAGCATTTAGAAGGGCATGTGTTAGCAGAGACAGAGAAGATTCTTAAGATAGCTACATTAGGATAGCTTTTTGTGATTAAACTACATTCTCTAGTTAAAAAAGCAGACGTACAATAAAGTTATTTATAACATATAAAGTTATAATAAAGCAATATAGTTTCATATGGATTTTTACCTGCAGTTGTTGGAGTTGCAGTTAAATGCCCTAAGACATCATCAAAATAATATAGTTTTTAATATTTCAGTGTGGTCGCATTATCAGAAAGCACAACAATTCAAATATCAGGGGCTCTCAAACATTTTAAAATTTACCTGAATTAGTCACTCTGTGAATGAGAATCTTGTTACGCTTTTAACTGCGTAAGTTAAAAGGGGGCAATACACAGTATTAAAAACTAAGGGTATGCAAACTTTTGAACAGGGACCATCTCAGTATTTTCATTATTATGTTTTGTTTACTGATTGTGCTATTCTGCGATGCCTTATAGTTTAATTTGAATACCATTACAAATAAAAGGAATGTGTTTTGCTTGATCACTCATGTTTTCTTTAATGAATGGTACTCATCTTACAAATTCTGCCAGGGTATGTAAATTTATGAGCACAACTGTGTATATATATATATATAGATATTTAGATTATTGGGATTTTTCTATTTTTGTTTAGTGGGGGCCATGTGGTGGGGGGCCCAGGCAGGTTTTGAGCCTGGGCTGCTGTGGTAAGGCCTCAGCCTTATGTGGTGTGCGCTCTACTGGTTGAGCTACCAGGGCACCCCTGAACAAATTTTTTGTGCATAAACTCAGCCTTCCTGTCACTTACTGTTAGCCTTTTTCCTTTGGACAGGCTCATAAAGAATGTGTAGGTTTCTTTCTGTTTCATGACAACACTGAAGCTGTATATGAATCCTGTGCTGCCACACAATGCTTTCTCCTTACTGTCTCATTTTGTTTTTATGTCCCCATGTCACCAGTTGGGCTCTGTCCCTGAACATGCCACCCACCCTCCTCTAGTATTGGATCCAGCCACCTCACCTAGGACTGCAGCCCTCAGAGTGATCCAAGGTAAATGGCAATTAATGCAAATGTATTTTTGTACTTGGTCATTTTGTACCTCTGCTGTATTTTGCACCATGATTGTGACCCTATGACAGACTGTGTAATTACATTTCCCTGTCTTTTCTGAACACATATTTATCAATACTGGAATAGTTTTCATTCCTTTTTTGGCATTTGTGATTAATTATGACCCTCTAAGCACTAAGGCAATAAATGAAAATTGCAGGGTGCCACTTTTTTTTACAACATGCTCAAAAGTGAAAACCTGAGCCAGCCTGCTGCATTTTAGGTGATACTATGGATTTGTGTTACCATTCAAGTGCAAACACAGAGTAACATAAGCCTCACTCTGTACCCCATATGCATGTCCATACTTACGTGTGTGTGCCTGTGCTGAACAGGCCCTGCTCCTGCTGCCGTTATGAAGCACTGTGCAGATGCTGAAGCTGTACTCCACCCCTGGCTTCAGATCACACAGGTCTGCTGAACTGCTGTTGGATCCAGTGGTCTGTTCTTTGGGTTCCTCTCCATCACAGGTGTAGGTGATGCTGTAGGTGTAAGAGACTCCCTCCATCTCAGTGGGAGTGTCCCAGCACAGCCTCACTGATCTGCTCCTCACCTCCTCCACCCTCAGCCTCTTTGGAGCAGACGGCTCTGCAGTGGAGAGAGAACAAAACCACAATTTCACTTGATCTTACAACTACATGGCACAGAACCCCATATAACTGTAGTGCTTGGAAAAAAATGCCTTGCACACTGGCCGCCAATCCTCTCCATGAATGAACTAGTTCTGTTAGCTCTATATTATATTTCATACATCATTGCATTGCTTTTCCTGACCAATGTTCTTTCACAAGGACTTCCCTGCCTTGATCAATGGAGTGTGTATTGGCTTATTGTATCTAATTACCTACCAATTTTAACTGGAGACCCATTGCTGGACACCCTAATGACTACCTGCTTCCTGACCGGCCCAAGGGGTGTTGCCTCCAAGGGTTTTTGCATGCTGGTTCACTGCCTTGGATGGTCCCTCTCCTACTTTTGGTTTTGCTGCTTTCACCACCAGCTATTCACCACCATAGTTGATCAACTGCCTGATTTGGGACCTCAATATTTAAATCTGTGATTTATCTTGTCACTACTGTGGTGATATTTCCATGTGTTTTGGAACTTTTGAAGCAATATTTACTAGGGATTCTTGCTAGTGTTAGCTAGATTAGGTCTGTCACTTACAGTGGGGCAAAAAAGTATTTAGTCAGCCACCAATTGTGCAAGTTCTCCCACTTAAAAAGATGAGGCCTGTAATTTTCATCATAGGTACACGTCAACTATGAGAGACAGAATGACAAAAAAATCACATTGTCTCATTTTTAAATAATTTATGTGCAAATTATCGTGGGAAACAAGTATTTGGTCAATAACAAAAGTTCATCTCAATACTTTGTTATACAGTGGTCCCTCGTTTATCGCGTGGGTTACGTTCTAAAAATAACCTGCAATAGGCGAAATCCGTGAAGTAGTCAGCTTCATTTTTTACAATTATTATATATGTTTTAAGGCTGTAAAACCCCTCACCACACACTTTATACACTTTTCTCAGACAGGCATTAACATTTTCTCACATTACTCTCTTGTTTAAACACTCTCAAAGTTCAAACCGTAGATTTTAAAAAATAAGTACAGTATTATAGAATGAAACCAAAGATCAAAGCTGTTTTCAGGCCCAAACATTTATTTGAGAAATAAAAATGAATGTTTTCCATATACATAAATATGATAGCTTTTAGAAACAAATTTAATTTTAATGATCAACCTACGAGGATGGACACATAAGAAATTATTAATAGTGACTTGTGCGTATTTCACAGTTCCTTTGACCGTGCCTCTTTGTCCTGGCGCCGCTCCGCTGTAGCATCTTTTTCCACTTTTTCCATATGCAAAATTGCACTCAAAAAATCCGCGAAACAGCGAAGCCGCGAAAGGTGAACCGCATTATAGCGAGGGACCACTGTATACCCTTTGTTGGCAATGACAGAGGTCAAACATTTTCCATAAGTCTTTACAAGGTTTTCACACACTGTTGCTGGTATTTTGGCCCATTCCTCCATGCAGATCTCCTCTAGAGCAGTGATGTTTTGGGGTTGTCACTGGGCAACACGGACTTTCAACCCCCTCCAAAGATTTTCTACGGGGTTGAGATCTGGAGACTGGCTAGGCCACTCCAGGACCTTGAAATGCTTCTTACAAAACCACTCCTTTGTTGCCTGGGTGGTGTGTTTGGGATCATTGTCATGCTGAAAGACCCAGCCACGTTTCATCTTCAATGCCCTTGCTGATGGAAGGAGGTTTTCACTCAAAATCTCACGACACATGGCCCCATTCATTCTTTCCTTTACACGGATCAGTCGCCCTGGTCCCTTTGCAGAAAAACAGCCCCAAAGCATGATGTTTCCACCCCCATGCTTCACAGTAGGTATGATGTTCTTTGGATGCAACTCAGCTTTGGACATGTCCAGCCTGGACATGTACTGGCTTAAGCAGGGGGACACGTCTGGCACTGCAGGATTTGAGTCCCTGGCGGCGTAGTGTGTTACTGATGGTAGCCTTTGTTACTTTGGTCCCATCTCTCTTCAGGTCATTCACTAGGTCCCCCCATGTGGTTCTAGGATTTCTGCTCACCGTTCTTGTGATCATTTTGACCCCACGGGGTGAGGTCTTGCATGGAGCCCCAGATCGAGGGAGATTATCAGTGGTCTTGTATGTCTTCCATTTTCTAATAATTGCTCCCACAGTAGATTTCTTCACACCAAGCTGCTTACCTATTGCAGATTCAGTCTTCCCAGCCTGGTGCAGGTCTACAATTTTGCTTCTGGTGTCCTTTGACAGCTCTTTGGTCTTGGCCATAGTGGAATTTGGAGTGTGACTGTTTGAGGTTGTGGACAGGAGTCTTTTATACTGATAATGAGTTCAAACAGGTGCCATTAATCCAGGTAACGAATGGAGGACAGAGCAGCCTCTTAAAGAAGAAGTTACAGGTCTGTGAAAGCCAGAAATCGTGCTTGTTTGTAGGTGACCAAATACTTATTTTACCGAGGAATTTACCAATTAATTCATTAAAAATCCTACAATGTGATTTCCTGGATTCTTTCCCCCCATTCTGTCTCTCATAGTTGAAGTGTACCTATGATGAAAATTACAGGCCTTTTTAAGTGGGAGAACTTGCCCCACAGTATCAGCCTGGAATACCTAAAATGTGGAGCTCTACAGGTTTTACTTTTTTGAAGTAGTTTTTGTGGTGATTTCATACGATATTCCACAGTCATGACTAGGAAGTTATCTTCTCTAACGATCCATCATACTATGGTGGTTATTTGTGACCACTGTTGTTGTTTGGGAAACACACCCCTTCAACTGACCCTGAGTTATTCGTCAGAAAGATTGCTGAGCCTGCAGCTTTCAGGGAGGAGATACTTGTCAGACATGACATGCCTTTTTCTTGGTGATCCTGTTGACACTGAAGCACAAATAATTCAGATCTTTACAGATAAAATAAAACAGATCTTTAGATTGGGAGAGGGTGACACCGATTAGATATTTCATAGTTCCCTGATGATTATGCTTTTGAACTTTACTGTTTTTTCAGCACAGTTAATCATTTATTTGAACAACTTCACATTCCTCCAGCCTCACATTTGTGAGTTACAAATCATGAATTCACCTCAGTTTGGGACAAATTATGTGCATAGCTCTTGTTTTTTCTCAATGGAAGTTTTCTTTATCCTCAAACATTGGAAATGCCGAACACATAAGCAAGGCAATCATGGTTACCATTACTATTACTGTACTGCACTATGAAGGTATGTGATGGAGCCCACAGGATCACAAATGTTTGAGCCAAGTGGCCAGGCTCTGAAAATGTTTTCAGCTGTTTCAAATTTACATAATTTAAATAATAATTCAATTTAAATTATTGTGGCATGTGTTGTTCTCCATATTGTTACAATTATGGGAGAGTAACAACCACATCTGGGTCAAATACATATTTAAAAAAATGTCATAGCTGTTGTTCCCATGGTGACTGTTAAGGTCTTTCCTAACCAGAAACCACGGGCTGAAACAATAAATGCAAGGCTCTGAAAGCACACACCACTGCCTACAACAAAGGGCTCAGTTCTGGAGATATGTCACTGTACAAAGTGGCGTCTCACAAGCTCAGGACAGCAGTGAAAGTGGCTAAGAGGCAGTACAGGGACAAAGTGGAGGCTCAACTGTGCGACCGTACTAGCAGACACATGTGGCAAGGAGTTTGGATGATCACGGACTATAGAGGACATACACACACCTCGGCTCATGTGGATTCCTCACTGGTGAAAGATTTAAACACCTTCTATGTACGCTTCGAGGTCAGCAGCATGAGTGCCAACACTGATAGCACTGCTAGCACCGTGTCTAGCACTAAGACAACTATACTGGGCAACCTAACCCGTGAGGACTGCCCACTCTCTGTCTCAGAGCATGACCTGAGGAGAACTCTGAGATGAGTGAACAGCAGGAAGGCAGCTGGCCCAGACTGCATCCCTGGGTGGGTGCTAAAGTCATGTGCTGATCAGCTAGCCCCGGTGAGTATTTTCTATTTTCAAGTTGTCCCTGGTCCATTCCGAATTCCCCACATGCTTCAAAATGGCCACCATTATCCCTGTACCCAAGAAGACCAACCCAGCCTGCTTAAATGACTACCGACCTGTAGCACTGACCTCTGTGGTGATGAAGTGGTTTGAAAGACTCATTAAAGACGTCATCTGATCATCTTTGCCCAGTTCACTAGATCCCCTTCAGTTTGCCTTTTGCCCCAATAGGAGTGACACCACTCCTATGACTGATGATGCCATCTCCCACATCCTCCATTCCATCTCTCACCTGGACATAGTAAAGGGGAACTATGTGCACCTGTTGTTAATTGATTACAGTTCAGCCTTTAACACTACAGTTCCCCTCAAATTGATCACCAAGCTCAGGGACCTGGGGCTAGGCTGCTCACTATGCTCCTGGGTCCAGAGCTTCTTGACTGACAGACTGCACGTTGTAATGATTGGAAACTGCACCTCCAGTTCCTGAACCCTCAAAGCCACCACCCCCCAAGGCTGCTTCCTGAGTCCACTGCTCTATTCCCTTTACACTTATAATTGCATAGCCACACACAGCTCCATCATCATTGTGAAGTTTGCGGATGACACAGTGGTGGTCAGTCTGATCTCAAACAACAAGGAGACAGCCTATCTGGATGAGGTGGAGGTGCTGTCAGCATGGTGTACAGACTACAACTTGGACCTGAATGTCTCCAAGACCAAGGAGATGCTGGTGGACTTCAGGAGGGAGAAGCAGGGGATCCACGTCAAACCACTCAGGATCAATGGGACCCAGGTCGAGAAAGTGAGCAGCCACAGATCCCTTGGAGTTCACATCACTGAGGATCTGACAAGGTCCACACACATCTCCACCCTGGTGAAGAAGGCAAGGCTGCACTTGTATCACCTAAGGCGACTGAGGAAGTTCAAGATCTCCACAGCGCTGCAGAAATACTTCTGCACCAGAGTAGGGTCTGTGCTCTCTGGGAGCATCACTGTCTGGTACAGCAATTGAAGCTCTCAGGACAAGAAAGCCCTGCACAGTGTGGTCTGATGTGCAGAATGCATCACTAGGACAGCACTGCCCTGCCTCCAGGACATCTACACCAGGCAGTGCAGTCCAGGGCAAACCGGATCATTAAGGACATATTCACTACCCCAACCACAAACTGTTTCAGTGGCTGCCCCTTACCGAGCGTCTCCCCTCCATCATGGCCAGGACTGAGGAGCTGAGAAGGAGCTTCTTCCCTCAGGACATACAGTCCATAAAGACTTAAAATTGTAAATTGTTTGTAACTGGCACCTTATTATTGATCTACTTTTTGCGTATCTTACTTTTGTACTCTGTTTATTTTACATACATAGTTTCTAAGAAACCTTGTCTTTTTTTCTGTGTATATAGCTTATATTTTTATTTGTATTACACTGATTTTTTTCTGTGTATACTGCTTATATTGTTATTTGTATCATACTGATTTTTTATTACATTTGCTATTTGCACATTTATTGAAGTTGTTGCAACCCATTTCACTTCTGTTGTACATGTACAATTATGCATGTGACAAATAAATCTCTTGAACCTTGAATCTATTCGATTAACCACTAGTTTTCTATACTTTTACACATAATCCTCTCATGGAGGAGACCCTGCTGTTATTTAGCTGTCAGTACATTAAGTATAGAGGATGCATTTGTTTGAGGTGGGTTGGTCCTTTTAAATGGCAGCACTAGGAGCTGGGTTAAAAGATGCTGTGGTATTTAGCACTGCACTTGATGACAGCGTGGAGGTGAATGAGAGCACATTTGGCAGTCATGGCAAGATACTGTGATTCAACTTTAAGAGAGGAGCTCTGCTACTTAAAGCCAATGTCTGACACAACATAAGGTGAGACCATAGCCAAGGTGTTCATGGAACATTTTGAGGAGAGAGCTCCATCAGGAAGATGACAACAGATGGTGCCCCCAAGGGTGTACGTTTGTTTTGAAAAGTGCTGGGGACAACGATGGATTTAAACAACTAAAGTCTTTCAAAAAGTGGTGGGGACAAAATGCGCCACAACAAAAAGTGGTGGGGACATGTCCCCAGCATAAATGACTCTTATGGGTGCCCCCGCCATGGTTGGGACACAGAGGGGAGCTGTCAGATTAATGGAGGAAAAACTTGGTCACCCCATCATGAAACTCCAATGCATAATAAACCAAGAAAACCTCTGTGCAAATATGTAAAATTCTGATCTTAGTGAGGTTATGGCTGTGGTGGTAAATGTTATGAACTTAATAGTTAAGCAATCTGCTCTGACATACTGACAGTTCCAGTCCCTGCTTGAGCAAATGGACTGCACATACAAAAATGTCCCTCTCCTCAGCGGATAGGTGGCTAAGCTGCAGAAAAGTTTTGGGGCGGTTTGTCGGCTGCTTTGATGCATTCCAGGCTGAAAAACAAAGAGACTTCAAGGAGAGGCTATTCCAGAAGCTACACCAATAGTGAATCATCTGTACTGTACTGCAGCTTTCAGGTAGGCTTGAGGAAATGGCTATGGTGGTACATATTATTAAATTAATAGTTAGGTGGTCTGCTTTGACACACCGACAGTTCAAGCGATGTTGCTACCTCTACTTTCCACCACTTCAGACACGTAAGGGAGCTGTCCTCGCAGCATAGCATCAGCACCACTGAAATATGCCAACATGAGCGAGTCTGAGTCGGAGTTCACAACATTGATTTGGGGACTTTCAGAAGTATGGACCCATGTTCTCTTTCTTGATCAAGTCTGACAGCTTTGGGAGACAAATTGGATTTATCTCTGATAGACTGGTTGGATCCACAGGGTATGGAAATACAGCTGATTGAGCTGAAGAGTTCAACACTGTGGTTGACTAAGTATGCAGAGCTACGGAAACAACTACAAACCACGGTAGTACAACATCACAGCATCTGCATCTTCACCTGCTAGACATCTGTACCAGAGAAGCTGTCTCCGGAACGTTACTGGCTGTCTTCAGGTCAATGTAACTCTGTGAGCAGATAGTCTCCCACATGAAGGATGTGCTCAGCCCCTCCCACAACCGACCACTCTGAAGCATGTGTGCAACTTAAAGTGACCAACTACGACCCACCGACAATGTAGCTCAGCAAAGGAAAGCAGGGCCAGGGATCACACTGACTGGTGGGCATCTATTTGTAGTACACATTGGTTTGCATATGTAGCTGTTTGTCCATCTCTTTTTTTCCAACTTGGATGTGGATGTTTTGATGAGTATGGCAGCATTCTTGTATCGTACTAGTATTTCTGTTTGATACACTTTAGTCTCCCTTTTTGACATTTGCTCCCAATGCAATATCTTGTAAATGATTTACTGAAAGCAGTGTTTTCAAGAAATGGGGTCCATGCATATAATTTGTAACCCCCTGGGTTAACTCGGGATTGGAGTTAATGTGAGTCCATGTTGTGGTCCCTGATGCCTGCTACTGGGTGGCAGAGACTGTCTGACTTGGTCTGGCCTCATGGAAACACCACCTCACCTTCATCCTTAATGCTGTGCAGCAGATTGGGAGGCTGATACGGTTTCTAGACATACAGTACATATACACATACAGTATCTAATGTGTGCAAATAGCCAAATTGGCTATTCCACCCCGGGTAATAGCATTGTTGCTACCTGGGACACCTGGGTTCTTGTCTCTGCTATGCCATATACTATATACACCCAAGTGTAAATAGCCACATTGGCTATTCCACCCCGGGTGCAAATAGTATTTTTGGCTACTGACACCTGGGTGCTAATGGCATCCACCTTAATGTAACCACCCATCAGTCTCCTACATCAGCCGGGAAGAATTTTACCCACTCCACAGAACTCCTTTAACTTTATGTTTAAGTGATGTTCAAGGGGTTCCCTGCATTTATGGCTCACTTTCCAGAATATCTATACGATGAAGAATAGTCTTATTTTTGTCAGCTACCCTAAGAAGGTAGCCAGTGAGATATCGGCATAACACGCAAGATGTTTTTTGGGGGGGGGGTCATCTGATGTTCAGGCAGTTTGCCATGTAGAATATTATAAAACATTGTCAAGCCTACCTATTTCTTCAGACGTACGGTGTGCAGATGCAGAATGACTCTTTGGCTTCTCTGGTGAAATGGAACATAACTCCCTGCAGACAGGAGATAGGAAGAGAGGAAAATGCCATCAAAGTCAATTAACATAGATGTCTCTCCAGAGTATAATTATATAATTATAGTAACTTTCATGCAGACACAAGATGAACAGAATTATATGCACACTTATTAGAACTAATTTTGACTAAACACATTTCACCAAAGTATCCAGTATGTAGTAAATGCAAATCCTCTTGCACCTTATGAATCAGCTCATGAAATAAATCAACAGCTGACCATTGATGAAAATATTACATTGATCATTGGTGTATTTACAAATACATGACTGTGGGATTACAAGAAATAATGTAACACCAAATATCCATATTTCTGAGAAATACAGTTTCATACTTCTGCATTCAAGGAACTAATAAAAGCCCTTCTGGCTCATAAACACTGATAACGTATACCAATAAAACATACAGTAGTGTGAAACTGTGATTCTCACCTTTTAGTGACTGGATCATGGTCTTCTTTATTATCAGGAACACACTCTCCAGTGGAAGAGCTCTGGCCTCTGTCCTTATTTTGCCCACGTTCCTCACCCTGAATCATCTCAGTAGCCACGCCCACTTCCTTATGTTCCTCAACTTGACTCATTTCAGCAGTTATGCCTTATTCCTTGTGTTTCACTTGTTTTACTTTTTCTCAGAAGCAGACCTACAAAAATGAATACAAAAACACAAACACTTTTTATGATTCTGGAAACCATTCATACAAACAACAGAAACCCAACGGAAGTTCACAACTTTGTCAGGTGCACTAATGTGATTTTACAGTTATTTCCCCACACGTTAAGAAAGTTCTTTCAATTTGTATGTCACTTCATGATTCTTGTAAGGCATCCAGTCTAAAACTCTATCTGTGCAAATGTCAAATTCTTGATCTTAGTAACACTTAGTAAAACAATGATTTTGTAGAAAATATGTAATCATTGAAAAATTGAGAGATCATACTTTACATCAGCATCTGAAATTTTTATTCAAGATTAAAGAAAACCAAATTTATGTTTAACAGCTGGCTACAGAGGGGGCTCTCCTTTTTAAGGAGAGTACTATTATCTAAAGCTAAGGGGTTATCTTGTTTTGTTTATCCAGCTTTATCCCTTGATGTTACTTCCTATACCTGTAACAACAAAAACAAATTGTTACATCTCATATTGGAGAATAAACCACACAACCTCAAGAAATCGGTTCTATCCAACCAACGATCACAAGGTGTCCTTGAAGTATTAGATAACATGGACATGAACAATACACTGGTATGTCCAAAGTTGGAACAATTCTGAAAAATATTTTCTGTTTCTTTAGGAAAATAAATTTAATTTAAAAATCTTACCGAGAATCTACCCTTGCAATCATAAAAAGGTATTGATGTTGAAGATAGATGTGCATTCATTCATGTGTGAGTAGTATGACATTGTTAGAACCTTTCTGAAAGACATGATTATGCATTTATCTGATTTTAGGGATGATGCACAGGAGCTCACTAAAAGCGATATAATTAGAGATAGACCGATATGGTTTTTTCAGGGCCGATACCGATTAATAATAGTCAAGGAGGCCGATAACCGATATTTGGAGCCAATATTCATTTGCAGTAAAAGTGAAAATATTGGCGTCAAAATTTTGAGTAATACAAACTCCAACACTTAACCTCGTTTAAATGCCTTTAAGCATATGTTTATTAAACAGCTTTTCAGATTTGCAACATGTTAAAGGTTTTTTTTTATCTTGGACAATAGACATCTTGTTTTAAAATTCTAACAAAAAGTGCAGGGATCTCCCAGGCTCAGCAGCATGTCTTATAGTTTTCAAGTGATTAAACCATTAAAAACACTAAATAGCCTACAGAATCTTCACTTTAATAATCAATGTTTATCATAGTAACAGACAGCTGCCGCTAACGTATTGGGCCTCACAGTAACGTTAGTTGTAGAGTTTCTCATGTGGCTTCCACACAAACACACGCTATTCTCTACCATAACAGACATTCTCCCCATTGCTACAGTCTGCTGAGCGTCTAGAGCCAGAGGTGGAGAAAGCGGACTGGTGGGCTAACGTTACGCTAAAAGCTACTCAGCCTTCACCTCAACGTGCTTCTCTGCAATAAAACTGGACTGAGTTGAGTTCATTAGGTTTTTACTTACTCTCTCTCTCTCACTCACACACACACAAACTTCTACTCTCACGGACTATTTCCATATCGATATTATCAGCAACCTTGTTTCAAGTGAGTAACAGACACGTCTGGAAGGACTGCGATCGAGCAGAGCTGCCGCTTATATTTATATAACGTTATTGGGCTTACAGTAACGTTACTAGTAGTTATGAGCTGTAGAGGACTGGGATGTTTATTACAATTTTTGGACAGTCTGCTGTCTTAACTTCCCTTCGAAACATATATCTGCTCTCCGGAGCTTCTCCACTCCGAAAAATTTATTCTCCTCTCCGCTGTGTGTGTGAGTGAAAACTATATCCCTTTCATGAAATCAACATTTCATGAAACCGTGAGTGTTATTAATAATGAAAAATAAAATAACAAACATTTAATCCGTAGCTCCAGATTTGAGACTTCATGGGTCTATCCAGAACTGTGCTCAGTGCAGCTTTAGCAACCAGTTGCATGCCTTTTTAGTGTTTGTGTTCCTAACTTGTACTTTTAGGCATGTCTTATTAAAACATCCTCTACGCGAATCCTCATCCGTTTGTCTCGTCAGATTTCGAGAGTTAAGTTACAGACGTTAAGTGACTCCGAGGAATCTGGAAACTAAAGAAGCTAGAAAGCTTGAAATAGTTGTTTATTAATCAGGGGAACCTAGAGAACGCGACAAGTCGCTTATTTTAGCCTTTACTATTATTGTTATATTATGGCAAATTTCATCAATAACTTTACATTTGCAGTGATTACAAATTCCAGAGCAGTTGCATTATAATGAAGGGCTTTCCAGTATCTTGGCACAGCCTTTACTGAATTCATTGGACCCACAATGTTTTTTTTTTTAAATAAATATATATATGTTCCCAACAATAATTGTTCTTTCAGTAAAAGGCTACGCGAACCAGGCAGTTAGGGACCGTCCAAAAAGTGCCTTCTTGCTTTTTCTCTTGTAGAACCTGCTGGTGCGTTTTTGGTGCTTAGATTAAAATGTCAATAGCTTTTCAACGTCATCACTCAGAGAGTTAAAAAAAAAGTTTTTATTGAATCCAAATATGTTGGACATACGCGTACAGCCCTTTAATTGTCCCTATAGTATATTGCAAATGTTTGATGAAAATTTCAATTACTACATTATCATTTGAATAGATCCCCTGACTGTATTACCTACCATTTCCAAACAAACCGGGTCATTTTTAGGAGCACAAGGGTACCAAGGCACAAGCTTTATTCTCCCTTAGAATTTGACTACTTGCATTTTTACATTTTTTTCCTGACAGTGTCACAAATACAAATACCAAAGGGTCAACACCGTATGTATGACACTACCTTCACACTCCTAACCAACTGGATACTGATCAGGAGACTTTCTGGCTTTGTCTATAACTGTACTTTCTTCTGATAAGTTGATCAAGATTTTTTTTTTACTGGATAATTGCCATTGTCATGTCAATAAATTGAAGTACTTACTAAAGACTATTATTCCTATGTTTAACTGCCAATAACTTTTCAACTGAAACATTGAGAGTGCTCAATCACATTGTTTTAGATTCCATGTGATTTGGTGTTGTTGACACAACTCTTTTAACCCTCCTCTGGTGTATTGTTACGTATTGATTAATATTTCAATTATATTCTGATTTACATAGTTCAGCGACCAATTCTTTATGGTTAGCCCTAAACATCTCGGTTATGTTCTGGAGAATGTGGTGACCAACCTTTCTAAACTAATTTTGTGCCTCTGTTCAGAGACAGCAACACACCCCAAGGGCCAATCAGAGACCCATGCCCTTATGTCCATATCTCGGGGATCCTAAAACAGTTCGTCTGAACAGTCTTAGTGATGTGATTGAAAAGCTATACACATTTTTATCATGGATGAATGAATGTTTAGTACTTTTATTGCAGTGTTCTGTTGGTATGACAAAGGAAATTAAATGTTAAAAAATGGATTTTCAAGTTATCAGAAGAACCTACAGTTGTGCCAGTATCTATAATGTCTTCTTGTAATTAATATACAGTAGGTTTGGAGTGTGTAGGTGTTGTCAGATAGATGTTATTGACCTTTTGGTGTCTATATAAAGTTGAGAAATAACATCCTCAAAAGTACATAAAAATTCAGTGAACCCAGTTTTATGGTTGGTTACCCCCGTGCTCCTGAAAATGGCCCGGTTTGTGTGGGCATTGTATGTCATACAGTCACGGAGCTATTTCCAACTTTCTGGCTTCTTTAGTTCAAGAGGAATAGACGTCTGAATATCGAAAATCAAACATCAAACTAACTTTACCGCAGTAGGCAGTCAGCCATTTAACTAGATATTCCCGTGACATAAAATGTCGCATATACTTTAGTTTCACTTTCACCAACGGTGCGAACTAAAATAATTTTCCTAATACAGACAAAAACAACGTCTAATTGTGGGAAAGCATCGCATTGCTTAACATTTCATTAAATAAATATTTACCTAGTAAAAATATTGGCAAAGTTATGGAATATATAATATGTATGCTGTATCACTAGGCCTATAACGCAAACGTTTAAATTGTTTAGTGTCTATTTGTTACGTTCTATTAATTGTATTTCCACAACTATTCATCTAAATTCATCAGAAGCATTAAAATGCAGTGGTCTTGTCAAACTATGCGGTTGTAAAACTAAAATGTTCTAATGTAAATTAAGCCGTTATGTGTGAGGTACGCTTACACAGCAGGAGATAACTATTAGCCTATGTATATTAAAGCATAGTATTGATTTGGTTGAAACCCACCACACTGTACATACACAAATCAAATACACAAGTATACATCGTATACACACTGTATAAGAAAAATCCGGTCGATGCAGATCACAATAGAAGAGGCATATAAATTGTTCTCACCTTCGCGGTCCACATTTAATTTTTCTCGTGCTTCTCTCCCACTTCTACTGAAATAGAAAAACACATAAAACACAACGTTCAGCAAAACCATCGGGTTTTTCAAGACGCAATAATGCGTCCGTGGTACATTAGTAACATAATTTGTAGTATGTGGAGTGGAGTTCATACATAATAAGTAAACAAACCAATTGCATAGTAATATATGTTCTTACAGACTGGAGGGCGTAGCTTTTTTCTTCAGAGGGTCTACCCCAGACATAAAAGTGATACGACAGCTGTGTTAAGTCGCCATTTGACACAAGAGTAGAAAGCATGAAATCTTCCGGTTTCAACAACAGTAAGTAGTGTATTATATAACCACCTTGCAAGTCAATGTGTCTCCTTTACTAGGGACTAACGAAAATATATGCACGTATAAAAACGAGAAAACAGTCTTGTAAGCATAAAGTATATTACATTTTTAATGTTGTAATATTAATGTTTTAAATGTAATAAATGTTTTCAGAGAACATATTTACTCAGAAAAGGCGCTGAGCGTCAAAATTTCTCATTTTTCCTCGGTCATTTATTTACGTTTTGTATTTATTTTGAGCAGTAATTATTGTGAGCAGGAGTTACTTTAGTCGCTCTCATTTCCATATTATCCATTTACAACTCAGGCAGTGATATTGGTGTTGTATGTTGCATTTATGATGTATTTTCGAATGTTTAACCAACCATTAGAACATTCAACCAAAAAAGAAGCTTCTTTGCAATAGTCCGTCAAACTATTGTGTTTGGGAAACTCACGAGCTGGAGTACGATCGTTGCTTTAGAATCTCGTGAACACACTTGATAACCCTTAAAATCTGGCATTATCAAGACTCCCAGCCCAGATCAGAGGCATTCCATTGCTGTGAAGTTAGTTTGATGTTCGATAATCGGACGTCAATGGCGTTTGAACTAAACAAGTCACAAAGCTGGAAATAACTGTATTAATCAAAGGAACAGCGAGAAAGCGACACAATGCGTATTTTTAACCTGTATGATTATTATAATATTAGGGCAAAATTGTTTTAGTTCGCAGTGAAAGTGAAACTAAAGTATAAGCGCCATTTCATGTCACGGATATATCTAGTTAAATGGCCGACTGCCTACAGCGGTAAAGTTATTGTAATGTTTGCTATTCGATATTTGGACGTCTATACCATCTGAACAAAAGAAGTTATAAAACTGGAAACAGCTGTTTATTAATCAGGGGAACCCAGAGAACGTGACACGTCGCTTATTTTAGCCTTTACTAGTATTGTAATATTATGGCAAATTTCATCAATAACTTTACATTTGCAGTAATTACAAATTCCAGAGCAATTCCATTACAATGAGGGGGTTTCCAGCATCTTGGCACAGCCTTTAATGAATTCATTGGACACACGATGTTTTTTTTTTTTTTTAATAAATATTTACATATTTGTATATGTTCGCAACAATAATTGTTCTTCCGGTAATTTAGGCTACGCAAACTAGGCAGTTTTTGGCACAGGGCCAGCTTTCAGCTGGCAAGCTCAGCACCGGAAAAAGTGTCGCTATGAAACAGGTTGCGGGCAGAAACACAATTTTCCCATCTGACTCCATTCATTTTCGACAGCATTTTAAAAATATTTATCCTCATATAATGATATTCAATCTTGGCTGAAAATCAAATTGATACTCCATACATTATATTCCAGGAGTTTGCCCTTTTTTACAATGCACTTATAAAGATACAAACATTTTCATTTCCCCAAAAATGTTGTGTTGTCATATTTGTACACCTATGACATGTGCAGAGCTGGGCTTGAGGAACTTCAAAAATATTGTTGCTTGTTGGCCTCAGTTGCGGGCTTGACAGGCAGGAAAGCTTATTACAGGGACGCAGAATCTTCGTACCTGTTTCTCCATGAAATCACTGAAACAACATGCAAGTTGTTAACAGCAGGTTACTTCGTATACTTTTATAGTTTGGGTTGCGGAGATTGGTGTAAATAATGCTAAGGATGTCTGGGTGAGCATTATTTTGTAAATAGTTGTACATTGTTTTTGTATATAACTTTTAAATGTGATTCTTACTGTTCATGATCTGTCCTACACCGCCCTTTTTATGTTTAATTTAATCCTACATCATATGTGTTTGCACTGTTATTATTTTGTGGCTAATTGTGAATACTAATTAAAATTTAGGAACATTTAAGTATGGTATTGTGTCATTAATTAAGACAATAGTGGGTGCAATTCATACTTGGCAACTAAAATGTAAAGGAAATAGCGAGTGTGGTGAGGTTTGGCCAACACTGTGCCTGTTGAGTAGGGGTTTATTACAACATTGTTTATTATAAATGTTAAGTAGCTACACTATACATGCCCTATACATACATACAGACATATGTATGTATGTAAATGTGTCCGAGTTTTATGATGTTAAACTGGTGAGAGTTATTTTCACGGCAGTGAGAAGACAAAAAGGAAAAAAAACACTAGCTTGGCTAGTATTAAGACGTTTTGACGATTTGTTGCTGTACAGTTTCAACCTATGTAGTATACAACCTATATAGTAACTGTGGAAATGTGTAAGGAACAATAATGGACTGGCCTCATACTACAAGAAATGATAAGGTGCTGGATCTAAAAAGGATATATCACTGATGAAAAAGTTGGAAAACATTAGGATTAAAATATTTTAACAGACTCTCAAACAAACAGCATTGACCCATTTCAGCGCTGAGGAAGGTTGTGTGCATAAACGCGTCCATGCTGTTTGTTTGTGAGTCTATTACAGCAATTTTTATGCAACTGCTGTCCAACTTTAATCTGAGTATGTGAAAGAAACTTTTTACCATTTACATCACAGGCTAAAAGAAAGTCAATAATCGTACAACAACCAATCACCTACATCTTAATTCCCTAACAGCATACATTACTGTAAATAGACTGTCTCGCAATTATCTTCACAATATGTTTCAATTTACTGCAGCATACTAGACTACACTTCTGTAAGTGTCTTTATTGAAATCATACTCACATAGATATTAGCCAAAATATAGCAATTTTGTGATGTAGACTATATTAAAATAATGCATTTTATATAAATCATGAATTTCATATGCAAGGACAAAAACTTGACACTAATCTCTGCTGCTGAAAAGGTTGTAAGATAATGAACTGCATGAAAAATGAATGAATAAGCAAATTATTGTTTAATGGAGTTTTGGTAAAACAAAATTTGGGGGAATCATTTTCGGACAACCCCTTTCAACCATTCCCAGTCTCCCCACAAGTATAAAAGCACCACGTACCTCATTTCCCATCGTGCTCTGTATCTCTGGCATTCCAGTTCGTTGCTGTTGCCTGAACCGCTGCACTCCCAGGTATTCGCCTCAATTTCGCGCAATGGAACTACAGCTCCATGTGTCTGACGATGACCTGTCCTACGTTCCAGATTCTGGATCATCGACATCCCTGGGTCCGGCGGCTTCCCCGGAGAGTCCGATCGCCCCAGCTTCATCTCCGGTCTGAGGTCGCTCTCCGACTCGCCGGCATAGCCTACGCTCGCTGAGATCCCGAGCTGTTTCTCGGCAGTCACCTCCCTCCTCCTCAATCGCCTCCAGTCTTCTGAGACGGCGCCCCCGCGGCCGGGCTACTGCTCCCGTCCGCTCCCGGTCGGCTGTTCGCCGCACTGACGCTGATGAACCAAGCCCGGTCCCCCCTCCCGCTCCTAAATGGACTGTGGTTCGCCTTCGGCAAGCTCTGAAGGAGTGCGGCGTGTATTTCCCTGGTAACGCGAGAAAAGCCGTGTTGTTTCGCCTGTACCATGACTCCCTTAGGTCAGGGGACCTGGCTGTTCCGGCTCACGTCCGGGGAGGACTTGATGATGTCGCTCTTCCCCTGGACGACCTGCGCTGGTGCCTAGGACAGTCCTTAGCAATGCCTGTTGCTAATACCAGCGCGGCGCTAGCTCATGCTAACGCTCCCTCTCCCCTTCCTCCCCCTCACCCCACTGCCAATGTCCGAGCAGGAGCCGGAGGGCTCCGACAGATGCGTCTGACAGAGGCGTCTGTCGCCCCTCCCCTGTACGCTTCCAGCGACCCGGTAGTGTTTCCCTCCAACCTCCCCGTTGTTGCCGTCCCCTCCGGAGTCGGCGAGCTCCAGCTGGCGCCCGACGCACCGGCTGTCTCGCTACTGCACGCTCCTAGGGACCCGGCACCACACTCCTCTCTCCATGCTGCCGATGTTCTTCCGGGAGTCGGCGGACTTCACCTGGCACCCGTGTCGTCAGCTGTCGTTCCGCCATTGCACGCTCCCGGGGCTTCGGTCCAGCTCCCCCCTTTCCCCCCCTTCCGAGCTGCCGCCGTCCAAGCTGGAGCCTGTGGGCTCCATCCGGCTTCCGTACAGCCGGATGTCCTACCCCGGCACGCTCCCACGGACCGGCACCGTGCCCCCTCCCCAACCCCTGCCGCTGCCCTAGCTGGAGCAGGCGGACTTCCCCCGGTGCCCGCGCCACCGGCTGTTGTTCCGCCCTGGCACGCTTCCGTGGGCTCAGTATGTCCCCATACCTCATTGCCCTCTGCCGCCGTTCCGGCTGGAGTCGGTGGGCTCCCCCCGGCGCCCTACGTGCCGGCTGTCCCGCTATTGCACCCTCTCGACGAATGGCCAGAGCACTCCTACTACTCCACTGCCGCTGTCTATGCAGGAGCTAGCGGGCTTCAACCTGCTCCCGCATTTGCGCCTGCTGCTACGGACTCGGCACCCCCTCTCCCCACTGCTGTCCCACAGTACACTCACCTACAATCCTCGCACACCGCCGCCTCCTCTTCTATACCCCTGCAACCCGCAGCCCCTCGTGTCCCATTATATAGTCTCTCCACTGCAGCCTCCATGCCGCCCCCCCAGACCGCCCCTTTTTATGTACCTACTCCTGTCTCGGCTACTATACGGTCCCAGATTCTCCAAGGTGCAGATGTCTGCTTAGCTTCTCTACTCTCTCCACCTACACCTTCCGAACGAAGGGTATTGGAGTGTGACGGATTTACGGTATCCCTTAAGGCTGGTAGTTCCTCCTCCTTAAAGATCCTCACATTTCCCGAATTTTGTTTGGCCTTCGGCCGCTACACGGATGTAATTTGTTCGGTTTTTCCCAACCGCCGCAGGGAATTAAATGATTATCTGGTTATTGTTGCGGATTTAGCCATCTGCTTCGGTGGTTTGCACTTTTATACTTATCACCACATGTTTTCAGATAAGCGCCACCAAAATTGCCCAATTTAATGTTTGTCAGTACTGGGGAGTTTTGGACACTGATCTGTACTGTAGAGTTTTTCTCGGTGTAAAAGCAGCAGCGTGCCATGTCTGCAACTCCACCGAACATTCAACCTGTCTATGTTCCTTGGTTTCCCCTTCCATGCCCACTTCCTCAACTACGTTTCCCAACAAGCACCTCGCCTCTACGGCGCCTGCGCTGGAAGTAGTTCCCGTACCCGGGAAGTCCGACGTGCGGGGCCGTCCCGTGGTGGTAATCAGGGGAAGGGAATTGTGTAATAATTTTAATGAATCCTTCTGTACACGAAGTGACTGTAGGCTTCTCCATGCTTGCAGTTCCTGTGCGGGCGCCCATCCACTCATCGCATGCCCTGGTTCCCGTCGTCCCCCTCCCTACAATAAAGTATGACTATTAAAACATTTGTCCACACCGGTTAACATCCCCAGACTCCAACTTGAACTCAGTACTTTCCCTGATCCCTCTTTTGTCTCATACCTCCTGACTGGTCTTTCAAACGGTTTCTCCCCCGGCTTGGTGTCACTACCTACCCATTCTGTTATCTGTAATAACCTTCAGTCTGCCGATGCTGAACCCACCGTAGTGGATTCTTTGTTAGCCAAAGAAGTCGAATCCGGGTTTATGATAGGCCCTTTTGATTCCCCCCCTTTTCAGTGTTTCGGGTCAGTCCCATAGGCATCGCTACCAGGAAATATTCCGGGAAGAAAAGACTCATAATTGACCTGTCCGCTCCGCATGATTGTGCTATCCCGAGCATCAATAGCCTGATCCCTTCCGAAGAATTTTCGTTGTCTTACTCCACGATTGATGACACGATTAAACTAATCAAACATGCAGGTAGGGGTGCGTGGCTCGCTAAAGCTGACATGACATCAGCTTTCAAAGTTATGCCTATAGATCCCAGTTATTGACACCTGTTCGGCGTTCAGTGGCGTGAAAAGTTTTATTTTGCCATGCGCCTCGCTTTCGGGTGTAAGAGTAGCCCAAAAATTTTTGACACCTTGTCTGAAGCATTGTGCTGGATTTTGCTAAATCGCAGTAGAATCCCATTCGTCCTTCATCTGCTGGACGATTTTCTGACTATTACGCCCCCTTCGTTCCCCCCGGCGCACAGCCTCGCCTCCCTAAGACAGGTCTTTCATGACCTCGGCGTGCCGTTGGCCGAGAAGAAAACTCTCGGCCCCTCCACCTCGTTGGAGTTCCTGGGCATTTTTTTGGACACTGCAGAGTTCCGGGCCTCCCTTCCTAAAGATAAACTGGACCGCATTTCCGCACTGTTAACCGGCTACATTGCTGGACTGCACTGCTCTAAAAGAGAACTTCGGTCTCTGCTGGGTCACTTAAACTTCGACATGCGTATACTCCCCCACGGCAGGTCGTTCGTGTCCTATTTGCTATCCCTCGCTTCGTCCATTCCGTCCTTGCTAGACCTCGTCGAGCTGGACTCCTATTGCTTAGGAGAACTGAGGTTGTGGCATCTCCTCCTGCAACACTGGAATGGGGTCTCTTTTTTTATGTTGAAGAGATAGCATCCCCCATTGACCTGCAATTGTTCACTGATGCCGCCCCTTCGGTGGGCTTTGGCGCCTACTACCAGGGCCGCTGGTTTTCAGCGTCTTGGCCGGTAGAATTGTCCTCCCTGCCTCCGTCCGACGCTTCCTCCGCCCTGTTCGAACTATACCCGGTGGTCGCAGCCGCAGTCATCTGGGGGGCAGAATGGAAGCAGAAAACCGTTTTGATCCATTCCGATAATCTGGCCACAGTTCACGCCATTAACAAAGGGCGTTCCCGTTCCAATACGATCATGCCACTCCTCCGCCGTCTCACCTGGGTTTCTGTTTGTAATCAGTTCCTTGTCCGTGCTGCTCATATTCCTGGTCACCATAACGAAATCGCTGACAGTCTCTCTCGTTTCCAATTGCAGAAATTCTTCAGATTGGCTCCAGGCGTGGTCAAAACCCCAGTTCCAGTTCCTCCCTATTCTCAGTTAACCTTCCCGTGACTCATCCTCTCCATCACCTGCACCTACGCACCCTCGATTCAATTTTGCTAGCCCTATCCGCCCGTACCCAACAGTCTTATCACACAGCTTGGAAATGGTAAAACAAAGTTCGGGGGAATCGTTTTCGGACAACCCGTTTCAACCAGTCCCAGTCTCCCCACAAGTATAAAAGCGCCACGTACCTCATTTCCCATCGTGCTCTGTATCTCTGGCACCCACCCCCTCCTCCATCTCCACCTTCCTCTACATCTCCTACCTCTTCGGGGTGTGCTCTTCTCCTCGAGAACAGCTCACACTGCTCCCCTTTGGACTCCAGCCCAAACCAGTACATAACCACCCTCAATAAATGTCCATACTATCTATTGTCCGAAAATGTTTCTACTGAATTTACTATAAAAATCAATTTGTCCGTAATTGTAGGCTAAGTGTTTTCTCAGATGCGATGCTCCAAATGTAGATACAATTTTTTGCGGAGGGGAAAGCTCAGCTAGCAACTGAAAAGGCTTTCAAGTAATTTGTTCAGCACGTCATTGCTGTGTGTCTTTTTCTTTAAACATGTGGCATATGAGACAATTCCACATGCCACATGTGAGTGGCCAAAATTACACTTCCTGGTTCTGAAGTTGTCTCCATTGACTTTTGGAGTCGCTGTCTCTACATGTTTATATACTCTAAGGTTTTTGGTTCCCAGATTAAAATGTCAATAGCTTTTCAACCTCAACACTCAGGGAGTTCAAACAACGTTTTATTGAATCCAAATATCATGGACATTCAGGCACAGCCCTGTAATTGTCCTTATAGTGTATTGCAAATGTTTGATGAATATTTCAATTATTACATTATCATTTCAATTGCTCCATTATTTTATTACCTACCATTTCCAAACAAAGCGGGTTATTTTTGGCAGCACGAGGGTACCAAGGCACAAGCTTTATTCTCTTTTTTTTCTTGACAATGTTAAACATACGAATACCGAAGGGTCAACACCGTATGTATGACAATACTTACACACTCCTAACCAGCTGGATATTGATCAGGAGACTTTCTGACTATGTCCACAACTGTAGTTTCTTCTGATAACTCGATCAAGATTTTTTTTTCTGATTAATTGCCATTGACATGTCAAAAAGTACTTACTAAAGACTATTATTCCTATGTTTAACTGATAAGAACTTTTCAACTAAAACATTGAGAGTGCTCAATCACATTGTTTTAGATTCCATGTGATCAGAAGAACCTGCAGTTGTGCCTACGATGTCCTCTAATTGATATACAATAGGTTTGGAGTGTGTAGGTGTTGTCAGATAGATGTTATTGACCTTTTGGTGTTTGTATAAAGTTGAGCAATAACATCCTCAAAAATATATAAAAATTCAGTGAACCCAATTTTAAGGTTGGGTACCTTCATGCTTCTGAAAATGACCCAGTTTGTGTGGGCATTGTATGTCATACAGTCATGGAGCTATTTCCAACTTTCTGGCTTCTTTAGTTCAAGAGGAATAGACGTCTGAATATCGAAAATCAAACATCAAACTAACTTTACCGCAGTAGGCAGTCAGCCATTTAACTAGATATTCCCGTGACATAAAATGTCGCATATACTGTAGTTTCACTTTCACCAACGGTGCGAACTAAAATAATTTTCCTAAGACAAAGAATAATGTCTTATTGTGGGAAAACATCGCCTTTGCTGAACATTTCATTAAATAATTATTTATCTAATAAGAAATTTGGCAAAGTTACAGAATATATATACTGTAGATATACTGTATGTATGTATACTTTATCACTAGGCCTATAATGCATATATTTACATTGTTTAGTGTATATTTATTATGTTTTATTAATTGTATTTCCACAACTATTCATCTAAATTCCTCAGAAGCATTAAAATGCAGTGGTCTTGTCAAACTATGCAGTTGTCAAACTAAAATGTTCTAATGTAAATTAAGCCGTTATGTGTGAGGTACGCTTACACAGCAGGAGATAACTATTAGCCTATGTATATTAAAGCATAGTATTGATTTGGTTGAAACCCACCACACTGTACATACACAAATCAAATACACAGGTATACATCGTATATACACTATATAAGAAAAAGCTGGTAAATGTAGATCACAATAGAAGAGGCATATAAATTGTTCTAACCTTTGCAGTCCACATTTAATTTTTCACATGGTTCTCTGCCACTTCTGCTGAAATAGAAAAACACATAAAACACAACGGTCAGCAAAACTATTGGAGTTTTTCAGTATGCAGTAATGAGTCCATGATACACTTGGAGCGTACATTGTAGTATGTGGAGTGGAGTTGATACGTAATAAATGCATAGTAATATATGATTTTACAGGCTGGAGGGCGTAGTTTTTTTCTTCAGAGGGTCTGCCCCAGGCACAAAAGACATAAAAACGCCATGTGACACAAGAGTAGAAAGCATGGAATCTTCCAGTTTCAGCAACAGTAAGTAGTCTATTATATAACCACCTTGCAAGTCAATGTGTATATCCTTTACTAAGGGCTAATGAAAATATATACATGCATAAAAATGAAACAAACAGTCTTGTAAGTTTATAGTATATTACATGATTAATGTTGTAATATTAATGGTAATATTATTGTAATAACAATAATGTATTGTAAGAACAGTGTAGTCATGGCAGTTTTTTAAAATAGCATTTACTGTATTGCAGTTGCCTATCTTGACATGTTATTAAGTGGGTAGTAGGATATTAGTTATTTTTGCACTTGATTATGGTGTTAAGTTGTTACATTATTAATTTTAAATATGGAATACCACTGAAATCAATTTCTAGACACAAAGTTTCTTAATGTCTAGGTTAGTTATAGGAAAATGTCTGAGAAATGTTTTAAAGAGTGGTTTTATTCCATTTTGGTGGTTCTGTATCTTAATCCTTGCATCAGTGGCATAAGAATGTCGCGGTTGCCATTTCAGACAAAAAAGAGAGTAAGCTGTAGTGCTGTATTGTGCACCACAGAAACAGTATGAATACAAAGGACAATCATTAAAATGAAACCATACAGGTAAAATGGCAGCTGAAGTGTAACCTCAATTGATGGTTGCTGCTTAGGAGTGGGCTTCCAAAAATGATAGCATGAATACCTTGCTCAATTTTATCGTTTATGTTTATGGCATCCCCTCCCCAGTTACTTGTTTTGTGGAGATATTACCATGTCTGTAACCTCGCGCTGTACAATCATAACAGCGTAAAACCCACTGCACACATGAATGCATTGGACCGATTTGCTGGAAAAGGAGCAAGCCCAGGCCTACAATAAAAACTGCTGCAAAAACTGAACTTAACTTTTCAGAGTGGGATGGGAAGTATTACTGTTAGTCTGTTTTTCTCCCGCTTTATGAACCACTTAAGGGCAATCCAGTCAAAATTGAGAAAAAAACTACTACTTTTGTGGAAAGTTAATTTTAACACCAGAAAAAGTATTCATTTTTCCTGTGCAAGACAGCCGATATATCTATTCTGATATCCCCCAGGGCCCTCCCCACCAGGGAAGCTGAGCATCTCCTCTGTGTATGAGACATCCGTCTGTCTGTCCTGGGACAGACCCACAGACATGGAGGGAGTCCCCCACACATTCAGGGTGACCTGGAGGAACTCCAGAGACCAGAGAGAGTCCATCACCACAGATGAGAGCCCCACAACCCTGGCCCACCTGAAACCTGTGACTGAGTACAGCATCTCAGTCTGTACTGTACTGCAGAGCACCAGTCGGGAGAGTGAACCTGTCAACATCACCGTCTGCACAGGTGAGTAACACCCCACCTGACTGTCTGTTATACACTCTATGAGCCTCTATCAGCAGGTGCATTCATCCACGCCACCACCTGAACTGGTATGTAACACCCGAAATTGAATTCATCCTGCCATGATATTTACAGTAGCTGCACACATAACTGGTTATGCTAATGTGACAGGCGCATTAACCATGTTTTGTAGCCAATTATAAGTAATGTGAAAGAGGTCAATATTATTGTCATGTGTTTTTGGACAGTATTTAATTCACTGTGGGTGTCCTCAATTGTAGCCAATTAGCATCCAACACCAGAACTATCTGTTTTAAGAATTGTCCAGTGAACGCATCATGAAATTAGTGGAACATGTTTTATGGATCTATTTGACAAATTCAAAATATATCAATTTGTCCTGTATGCTCCCTGTGAACTCTGTCCCACCTCTCCCTTCCTGTAAAACAGAGTAAGGGTAATGTTAAGGTGAAGAGCAGGATTTCACACCTTGTATTTCCTGCTCACATGTAACCACTGTTGCAATGTTGGTAAGAATGCTGTGACAGAGGGCTCTGTCACGGTAAACAAGGAAGAACCCGCAAGCGCCTTCTTCACAAAAGCTGATATATCTATCCTGATACCCCCAGGGCCCTCCCCACCAGGGAAGCTGAACATCTCCTCTGTGCATGCTACATCAGTCTGTCTGTCCTGGGACAGACCCACAGACATGGAGGGAGTCCCCCACACATTCAGGGTGACCTGGAGGAACTCCAGAGACCAGAGAGAGTCCATCACCACAGATGAGAACTCCACAGTCCTGTCCCACCTGAGACCTGTGACTGAGTACAGCATCTCAGTCTGTACTGTACTGCAGAACACCAGTCGGGAGAGTGAACCTGTCAACATCACCGTCTGCACAGGTGAGTAACACCCCACCTGACTGTCTGTTATACACTCTATGAGCCTCTATCAGCAGGTGCATTCATCCACGCCACCACCTGAACTGGTATGTAACACCCGAAATTGAATTCATCCTGCCATGATATTTACAGTAGCTGCACACATAACTGGTTATGCTAATGTGACAGGCGCATTAACCATGTTTTGTAGCCAATTACAAGTAATGTTAAAGAGGTCAATATTATTGTCATGTGTTTTTGGACAGTATTTAATTCACTGTGGGTGTCCTCAATTGTAGCCAATTAGCATCCAACACCAGAACTATCTGTTTTAAGAATTGTCCAGTGAACGCATCATGAAATTAGTGAAACATGTTTTATGGATCTATTTGACAAATTCAAAATATATCAATTTGTCCTGTATGCTCCCTGTGAACTCTGTCCCACCTCTCCCTTCCTGTAAAACAGAGTAAGGGTAATGTTAAGGTGAAGAGCAGGATTTCACACCTTGTATTTCCTGCTCACATGTAACCACTGTTGCAATGTTGGTAAGAATGCTGTGACAGAGGGCTCTGTCACGGTAAACAAGGAAGAACCCGCAAGCGCCTTCTTCACAAAAGCTGATATATCTATCCTGATATCCCCAGGGCCCTCCCCACCAGGGAAGCTGAACATCTCCTCTGTGCATGCTACATCAGTCTGTCTGTCCTGGGACAGACCCACAGACATGGAGGGAGTCCCCCACACATTCAGGGTGACCTGGGGGAACTCCAGAGACCAGAGAAAGTCCATCACCACAGATGAGAACTCCACAGTCCTGTCCCACCTGAGACATGGGACTGAGTACAGCATCTCAGTCTGTACTGTACTGCAGAGCACCGGTCTGGAGAGTGAACCTGTCAACATCACCTTTTGCACAAGTGAGTAAAACCTCACCTGTCTGAGTGTTATATACTCTATGAGCCTCTATCAGCAGGTGCATTCATCCACACCTCCACCTGCACAGGTGAGTAACACCCCACCTGTCTATTATACACTCTGTGAGCCTCTATTCAGGTTATTTATAACAGTCCATCCAGTTTTTCGAGATTCTTCGATTTGTAGAATCAACACAAAATCAGCAATTTACCTGCATTTTTTTGCGACGCTGCTTAGCTTGCTTATTTACTGCATAAATTGTGCATAGAACAGCAGAAAATAAGCCTTGATGTTAAATTACAATTCATTTCCACCTTCTGCTGGTGGCACAATCTTTCTCACTCACGGCCATTGCTGTCACACTCCATCTTTGATGTCAGGCGTATGGATTTGACGCTGGTAATAAAGGCCACATCCCATCTACCAACACACATAAGCGCAAAAGACAGAGCAGAACAATATTTCTATGCTTCACGAGAGTGGAGCAAGGGCAGAGCTACGGGTACCCTAGGGTGAAGCATGTTACATGTTAACAACATGTTAACGCAACTAGGCAACATGTTCTTTAGGGTGATATCATGTTACATTTAACTGGTAGTTCAGTGCCATAAATAACAACAGACAATGATCAGTCTAAAAGTAGGATTTTCCATCTTATATTTCCTGTTCAGAAGTAACCAACATTGCAGCGATGGTACACAGAAAATGTACTTGAGTAAAATATACTCAAATTGAGGAAAATGATATTCTGGGCCAGGTACCGTTTGGTCCATATCTAAAAAGGGTCAAATTAACTCTTCCAAAGCAAAAATTCCAAAGTTTTTTTTCTCCTTGAATTCATTGACTGCTCAATTTAGTGTTAAATTGTATTTTACTCTTATTCTTGAGCTTAACTCAGTTTACTGCAGAGGGGAACCTTCAGGGCCTTGTACACCTTCAGAGAAGGCGCAAAAACATCTAAAAATATTCTGGACCAAATAAAGATGAGTCTTAAATAAAAAATTAATTATTATTTTCTAAAATTCTCATTTAATAAAATGTATTTTCTCTCATTTGTGTTCTAAAGTTAGGTTTACTGTCAAGTTCATCAGCAATGAAAGGGTTACTGTCCATAAACATGATATCCAATCAGAATCGGTTGGTGCTGTGAAAAAGTATTTGCCCCCTTACAGATTTCTTCTGTTTTTGCTTTTTTGTCACACTTAAATGTTTCATATCATCAAACAAATTTCAGTATTGGACAAAGATAACCTGAATAAATACAAAATGCATTTTTCAGCCAATCAATGTGAAATATGGTGTCACGGTATAGACATATACCTAATTTGAAGAGGATTGGATAAATAACATGGCTGCCACAAACAATTGAATATTCAGCATTTTTTAATCCAAAAAAAAATAATACTTAAAAATCTTCTTCTCATGAACCTCAAGTCTGATCGACATGAAAGTATGTATGTAGTATGCAAGTACTAGTCCCTACAAAGTTTGCGAAGGGCAAGTTCCTACGTCAAAGAACCACCCTTCCACAAGCAAATGAATCTGCACCATGCATGTTCAGCCTTTTCGCCATTTTGTTGGCAAAAATGGCCAAGTCTTTCATAGTTTTCTTGCTTACAATGATATTTGGCAGGCAGGTAGAGTACACAAGTACACAATATTCATCTTGTAATTTGTGGATAATTGTACTTTACGCTCTCTCTCCAAATTCAAATTTATAAAATGGCAGTAAAGGTATTGAAATCGATCTTTGTTTTTGAGAATAAACTTTAGGTTAGAAAAAACAGGCTGTTTTATCTGTGTAATGCATCTGCGTTGAGTGCAATGCACAGTAAAGTTTAGCACGGTGGCTTCAACTAATTAGCAAAAAACAGTAACTATCACTGTTAAGCAAAAAAGTTCAATATCTTGTTCAATCTGTAATCAAGACAAAGGATAAGATAACAGTGTCACACAATTTCCCGCCACAGTAGGCGCTTTCAGATCATAGTTCTAAGAACTATTGGAGGAACCTACCCCCTTATTATTGTGTTCGCACTGCAGGAACTGGGAACTATTGTTGTTCTTAGAACCTCATTTTATTAGGGACTTTTTTATCTCCTACTTCAGGGTAGGTACTTTTCCAGCACAACAGGAACCTTGAGTGACATACACGTACGTTGATTTGTCAAACACATGAGCTAAAGCAGCACCGGCAACCGCCATTTTTAAAAATCGGTGTCCTTTCCAAATCAGTTATTAGGTGTAATAATAACATGGGTGAACAAAAATATGATGGGAAATTAGTATTAAAGTTCCTTAATATTTGCTCATTCGATTTAAATAACAGCTAATTTGAAAGTTTCATTCAGTGGGGATGGTAGTTTTTGCTTGCTAAGTTAGCATTGGCTCCAGAAAACTTGCAGTATAGGTTTTTGGCTAATCAGTTAATTGCATTTTCAAATGTCATATCGATCATATGAATGAAGCTGTAATCCAAACCTTACAGCCTTTTCCCACTCATCTTACTGTACATTTTTCAAACAGGGACTGCCAAGGAGATCTTCTTGTTGATAAATACTTTTTGTAAATTTCTTTTTACCATTTAAAAAATAGTTAGTCCTTAGAGTGAAATGACAAACATGAGTTTTGAGTTCATTGAAAATCTTATTATAAGGGCCAAGCAGCTGGATATTTCCAAGGTGAAAATAGATGTAATACAAGCACAATAAAAAGAAACTTTACCAAATGTTACCAGTAGGCTACTGTCCTGTCAGCCAGTGTCTTTCTGTCATTGGTGAAATGAGTTGCACTCGGAGTTTTATGCAGTAGCAAGTAAGCAAGTACACAAACCATATCAAAACTTGTGTTCTTGGAATAGAGAAACACCCCATGAAACCCACGACACGCAACAAACTCACAGCTCCAATCACGGTGTTCTCTATCTTGGTATGCTAACAGCCGGCTATGTCACTTCAGCGTTCCTGGCGGTGCAAATGCAAACAGAAAAAAGCCCTTGAAGGTTCGTAGTTCTCCCTGGGGTTCGTAGGGAACCTCCCCAGTGAGTAGTACCTCTCAAAAAAGTTCCTTGAACTGTTTGCTCCAAAAACGCCTAGTAGGTCAACAAATACTCACTTTGTATACCAAAAGAGCCGATATGCTACAAATAGGAATGATACTGCTTTTTGTGTTCTGTCAAGTTGACAGGGTGAAAGTTTCACATACCAAGCCTGGTATGTCCAGGAATCATGGGAACACCGAGAACACAGATGGCTTTTGTTTAATCTGTTTAGGAAACTGATTGCCTTAATCCATTTACGTTTATTAACTCAAACAATTTACACATGAGAAATTCTTTGATTTAAGTACAAGTAACTCAAGTATTTATTGTTAAGGTAACATGGGTAAATAAAGTTAATAGTACCAATTTCATTCAGTTAATTGAACTTAAAACTGAGAAGTAGTTTACACGTATATGTAGCATTCCTCCAAACGTATTAAAAATGTGTTAATATAATTTATCTGAATTAAGTAAGACTAACATAAATGGATGTTCTTTACAAAATTGTTGTCACTGAAGTTTCATTCACTCAGTTGTTTTCTAATAAAGCAAATTATTACATTGTAGTTGTGACAACTTAAAACTTTGTTGAAGCTACTCAATTCATCTGAGGAAACCAATTGCCTTAAACCTTTTAAGTTGCAATAACACAGTATAAACGCACATATCTGACACAACTTAGACAATTTATTTATTTGAATACGGTATTCGGAATGCACGAATAATGAACCATAAACAGATAATAATTCCGTCCGAATATCATGCCTTGTATTCACATTTAAAAAAAAAAATAGAAATCAGTTGGGTACTGTAAAGACTCAATGCAGACTAATGCTTATTTGAACATTCTTTTATGGATAAAAATATTATTATATTTACAGTCATTACTGAATTATTTTTAACTTACTGTGATCCTCCTTGCTGACATAGGAGTGATCTGCTGAGCATACAGGCCGAAATCCAGGCGAGAGCTGTAACTTAAATTAAGTCTCATCTCTTGTCCATGATTATCCAGTGCAGTAGTAGGGTTCAGCACTAACAATGACAGGTGAACAATGCAGCTCGTAGCTATGAACCCAGTGATTTGAGACCGCATGTTCTTACAGTGGCATAGTCTGTAATCCAAATTGCATTCTGAGCTGAGCGAATGTTCTGGTGTAGTGTCTAGGCTACCCCAAAAATGCAAGTTACCTGGGATGCGCTGTCGGGAGCAAAGCCTCACCACCGATGAAGTTTAGATAGCTGCGAATTCAATGTTCTTCTCAAGCCACCTAGAAACCTGACCGATTGCCGAACAGAGGTCCTCAGGAACAACTGACTATTAGCAGACAAATACAAGGACAAAGCAAGGAAGCAGTTTGTCCTCACATGGCAATACAGACTTCGGGCGAACCATGCCTAGCCTTCGGCACTACCTGTTGCAACTTTCACATTAAAGCAGTATTAACGATAATGTTTCTTCACCAGCAGGACTGCTAACAATAAAACATATTTTAAAATTTAGGCTATATCCTTAATGACCTAAAGATCAACGAGGCAGAAATATAGAACTTCACAAGTAGGCTGTTCAGCTGAATAACAAAAACTAAATGTCTGTACCATAACCAGCAATGTAGCCATCTTCTGTAATTTAGCCACATACTAGCCAATGTTATCTTGTGTTGTCGTACAAAATAATAATAAATAAAAAAAGCAATGACTTGATGTCAGTCAGATATCAGGCAAGCAATCAAAAACCCTGTATGTAAGCAGCCTACTCATGAGACTTGTGTAATTAAACTACTGTTAATAGAGCGCAAAACACTAGAGTACTGAATGATCCATGGAGAACACAATATCAATGTTAGCACTCTAATGAACTTAGCAGCAACAGTAGTAGCTATTCAGTCAGCTACAAATTCAGTACACTGAAATGTAATAGAACAAGGTCAATCAATTACAAACATGGCTTTAGTACAACAACATTATTTTCATTCATTAAAAGGAAACAGAGGTGTAATTTAAAAGACACATTAAGGCTGTAAAAGACCGACAGCTGCCTCCAGAAAGAGATGAAAGATGAAAAGCCTATACAATCATAATAAATAGTAATGTCCTGTGAAGACCACACCCACTTCCGGTTTCTATCCGAATACAGAGATAATTTTGTGGTTAGACGAATACACATACAGATACGAATAATGACCTCTCTGCACACCCCTACTGAGTACATAACATTTCAATGTTAAAACATTTCAATGTTCACAGCACTCGAAAGGTAGTGTACTCCTCTCACTTATTGTTTACCTTTCACCTATTAATGAAGTTTTCAGAAAAAAAGACACCATCAAAGTTGAGACTTAAAGTTCAGTACACTTCACCCTCACATTACCATATGTGCAGCCTTTGATCTAAGTCACCCAAATTGAAAAAATCCGAAGCCATACTTAGCGTTATAGCTGTAACGAAACAGACAGGGATCCAAGTGCAGTCAAAATCTTTCTTTTAATATACGAAGACAGAATTGTGGTGTGAGGCAGCTTCTGATGGGTTCTCCTTTTCTTATGAGAAATCCCAATGGGAAAAATTGATGGCTCCGCCACAACAGCACGTAAGTGCAAAGGATTTTATTTACAGTGCTCTCCCAGAGTGCAAGACGTGAAAAGGTGGGAAAAAATATATATACACACAAAAAAAATATAAATATATACAAAAATAACACAACAACTCTCCACTTCCTATAACACCCTGCTACTTTCAGGTTTCCACACAATACGTTCTCTCTCTCTCCAACCAACCCCAACCTTCCCTTTGGGCCAGCTTATATAGGGGTAGCCCCACCCATCCAGCTTGTACCAACTTTGTACAACAAACAAACATTAACATGTAACATACTATACAGATAACAGGAATCATCAATAGATTATCTTCATACAGTTCAATAGAATGCATCATTCTTTCATCATTCCTCTGTAATGATAATGTTATATCTATTATACCAAACAGTAATAAATCACCAAAACCATTTCAAACAATTGTTTGAAAATGGTGGCGTCCGAGGACCGCCCTAAAATGTACCCGCGCTTTTGGGTCAGGCCCCTCATAAGCCTGCCCAGCTAAACGCTCGGTTTGGTCCCTTCCACCCTCCGTAGTACCCGGAAGCACCACAGAAAACAGCACGAAAACAGCACAAACACTGAGCACTCCAACATACACTGAACGGTGACCAGATAAGTAAAATAAAAGACAGAAAACAATAAACAAATGTGTGTATTTGTGTGATTACGGCTGGCATATTAAACAGAGAGGGAAAAGCAAATGTAGAATGTTCATGCATGCGTGTATGACCCGGGCATAGGCTAACGCAACTGCGCGTGCACTCACAGTGAGCTAGCCACCGCAAACGGGAACTTTGTATGGGGGGAAAACGATTGAGTATTAAGTGGTGCCGCAAGCCGTGACAGAGCCCTCTGTCACATGTGGTCAGGGGGGTAAACAGGTCAGTAAACAGGGAAGCAGCAGTACAAAAACAGATCCAAAAAACACAAGGTCTAGTGAATAGGCAAAGGTCAGAATAACAGTAGACAAAACATGGTGACACAGCGTATGGGTTTTGTTGTCTCAAGAACAATACGACACAATGAGGCAACAAAGACTGAGGCCTTAAATAGCCAGGAAATGATTGAATAATGAGTTACACGTGCACTTGATGAGCAGGTGAGGTTGAGCAGGGCTGAACTGGGCGTGACTGAGCTGGCTGACAGGGAGTGGGTGTGACAATAGCAGCCCACGGTCAGCAGGGCTTACATTTTTATAATGATATAAACTCAGCGTAAAGAAAATGAGTCAGTGGAACAAACTGGAATTATACCACCAATACTTAAAATGCTCCAAAAATTTTAGTGCACTCAAAACAACTAAATTTTTACTTCAACAATTCATTTTTGAGTTAGGTTAAACTCATGAGAATGAGCGACTCCACATTTTTTCCGAGTTTAAGTTATGTTAACGTACTTCCTTTATTAAGATGTACTGTTTTACAGTGGACCTAATTTAATTTGAACTGCAGGTAGCAAGTGTTGAAAGGAAAATTAATTTGGCTGCAAAAACTGAACTTAACTTTTCAGAGTGGGATGGGAGGTATTACTGTTAGTCTGTTTTTCTCCCGCTTTATGAACCACTTAAGGGCAATCCAGTCAAAATTGAGAAAAAAACTACTACTTTTGTGGAAAGTTAATTTTAACACCGGAAAAAGTACTCTGTCATTTTTCCTGTGCAAGACAGCCGATATATCTATTCTGATATCCCCCAGGGCCCTCCCCACCAGGGAAGCTGAACATCTCCTCTGTGCATGCTACATCAGTCCGTCTGTCCTGGGACAGACCCACAGACATGGAGGGAGTCCCCCACACATTCAGGGTGACCTGGAGGAACTCCAGAGACCAGAGAAAGTCCATCACCACAGATGAGAACTCCTCAGTCCTGTCCCACCTGAGACCTGTGACTGAGTACACCATCTCAGTCTGTACTGTACTGCAGAACACCAGTCGGGAGAGTGAAACTGTCCACATCACCGTCTGCACAGGTGAGTAAAACCCCACCTGACTGTCTGTTATACACTCTATGAGCCTCTATCAGCAGGTGCATTCATCCACACCACCACCTGAACTGGTATGTAACTCTCGAAATTGAATTCATCCTGCCATGATATTTATAGTGGCTGCACACATAACTGGTTATGCTAATGTGACAGGCGCATTAACTGTGTTTTGTAGCCAATTACAAGTAATGTGAAAGAGGTCAATATTATTGTCCTGTGTTTTTGGACTGTATTTATTTCCCTGTGGGTGTCATTGAATGTAACAAATTAGCATCCAACACCAGAACTATCTGTTTTAAGAATTGTCCAGTGAACGCATCATGAAATTAGTGGAACATGTTTTATGGATCTATTTGACAAATTCAAAATATATCAAGTCCTGTGTGCTTTCTGTAAACTCTGTCCCACCTCTCCCTTCCTGTAAAACAGAGTAAGGGTAATGGTCAAGTTAAGAGCAGGATTTCACACCTTATATTTCCTGCTCACATGTCACCACTGTTGTAATGTTGGTAAGAATGCTGTGACAGAGGGCTCTGTCACGGTAAGCAAGGAAGAACCCGCAAGCGCCTTCTTCACAAAAGCTGATATATCTATCCTGATACCCCCAGGGCCCTCCCCACCAGGGAAGCTGAACATCTCCTCTGTGCATGCTACATCAGTCCGTCTGTCCTGGGACAGACCCACAGACATGGAGGGAGTCCCCCACACATTCAGGGTGACCTGGTGGAACTCCAGAGACCAGAGAAAGTCCATCACCACAGATAAGAACCCCAAAGTCCTGTCCCACCTGAGACCTGGGACTGAGTACAGCATCTCAGTCTGTACTGTACTGCAGAACACTGGTCTGGAGAGTGAACCTGTCAACATCAGCTTTTGCACAAGTGAGTAACACCCCACCTGCCTGGCTGTTTATAATAATAATAATAATAATAATAATAATAATAATAATAATAATAGCTTCACATTATCATCATCTTTCATGCTGTTTTCCAGCCCACATATTCACTGAACACAAACCATTAAAAGCAATAAACAGATACCACAAAATGAAAAGTAACAAAATGTTATAAAAATATTTAAATAATTTAACAAATAATGCAACTACTCTGCATATATATTTCTAGATAAATTTACAACAAATTATGTAATCCATACTTAAGTAAAGATAAGTAATAATAGTTAATTCATATGCATTGAAAGAAATATATGTTATGAGTCTCTGGGACATTTTTTAGTTAAAAGATGTGTAATGCAAGTGCATTTTATCAATTTTTCCACACATTACTTTTGAACATAATTGTGTGGTACAATTTAAAAAGAGTTTGTATTTCATGGTATTTCATGGGCATTAACACAGAACAGACCAATCAGTGTTATCTCCCAATCCCTTTCAAATGCAAATGTATTTGCATAATAGAGTTTGTTAAAACAAAGTTCGGGAAAATTATTTTCAGACAACCCCTTTAACTAATCCCCAGTCTCCCTACATGTATAAAATTGCCACGTACCTCAATCCCATCGTGCTCTGCACCTCTGGCATTCCATCCCCACCTCATCTCCACCTTTCATACTTCTATACCTGTCTCCTTCAAGAACAGTCCTCCTCCCCCTTTTTCAGACTCCAGCAAAAAACCAGTTCATAATTCCCTTCTTCATCAATCATTTTTCAACAATAAATCCTCTAAACTTAAAGTTGTCAAAATGTTTTCTACTGAACTGTCATTGCAAGAGCTGGAAATGGTCAGGGTGTGGTGTTTGATGAACAATTCATTACAAAACATTAACTCCAATTCATGTAACAGGATAATTCTGTAAGGCCCATCTTTTATGCTCTACGTAATATTCATAAGCCTTGTGCCGATTCCAGGTGTACAATAGTATTGCATATACAATCTTTGATGATCAGTTTACTGATTTTAACATTAAACCTGTTGTGTTACAGTCGCCATCTTTCATCAAAGATACTATTTATTTCCCTAGTAAGCTTGTTTCATTTGATGACATTGAAGATTCTGATTTACAATGTCAATGGATTTGTCCAGTCTTTATATTAATTGATCCTCATGAAGGGGGCTGGAATGCTTTTCACTGTTATTTGGGAAAAATTATACTTCATTACAAGTCAAAACAAGTCCTTCATTAGAGTTATTGTGTGAGTTGGTAAAGCAGGCTTTGTCTAAAAACTACTTAAGTTTGAGAATTATTACTATTTGTGATCATTTTTTAATCATTATTTTACAATTAAAGTTGAACATTCAAATTGTGTGTGTACAGATCAATCCACCCCTCCACTCACCCCCGTTGCTCCCCCTTCCCCTGAACCTTGTGGATGAAAGATTTCTTGCTCATTGTAACCATTCTTTTAGTTTAGTAGTCAAAGTCGTCCAAACCACAATGCCTTTCTTCTTAGCATCATGAATACTTTCTCTTGACTGCGCCATATAAAACAATATCCAAAAAAAATGATCAACCAGTGGTGAAGTGATAATGACTGTGGGAATTTCCATCAATATAATACAGGATGCAAGGCCAAGCTCTGTAAAATCATCTAGTAATAATGGTAAAGTTATAGATATTATAGAGTATAACCTAAAGGATACCTTTTCCCAGGATGTGGCCATCTTTGGGTATTCAGCATCATGTGTAGTAAGGTGTCCATTGCTTGAAGGGAATAAAGGGAGCATAATGGATTAGAGACATTTTCATATTAAAGAGATTGTGTGGAGTAAGATAAAGCTAATTAACTAATTTAATGAATTAATTGATGATCATAGTTTCTAGAGGCAAAACAGGTATTACTCCAGACCATGTCACAATTCATTTAATTGTCTGAAATCATTAAGTCTTTCTTCTAAAGGAAATCGATCGGAATGGGCTTATAGGAAGCCAAGAATTATTGCATGTAATTTTGAAACTAACCCCCTTGTTTTACCATACATAGTTTTATAGTGGATTTATTGTGATTTTCTGTTTCCAGGGAACTCCCTGAGCTTTCAGGGTACTCCTAAGCTGTAAAGAGAAAAAGAAGAGTCAGGAATGTCAAAGTTAGTCTTGAGCAGGGGTCACCAACCTTTTTGAGACTGAGTGCTACTTCAAGGACACTGAGTAATACGAAGGGCTACTTCTTTGATACAAACTTACTGAATAACAAAGCTGCATGGTTCACCTTTAATAATAATATTATTATCAATAATAATAATAATAATAATAATAATAATAAATATAAATAATACATGTGAAGAGACTGTCTGATCACATGCTGGTGTTAATGATTCCGCACAATAATTTTATACAATAATTTCACAATACTTTTTTTTTCTTTATCAAAAAATTTGCAGCTCTAAATGAAGCTTCAGTTGCTTTGTGTGACTTTTTCACTGGCCTCGTGAAAAAAGACTGCTGTTTGCCCAAAGCTGCCTTAAACTCACGGCTTTTTCTGCCCATAGTGCTCTGCCAGATGGATAGTTAGCATGGAAGCTTTTGTGACACGTATTGAAGTGTCTCTCCACGTTGTGCCACTTTACAGTCAACCCGCTAATGAGATATACACACTTTTCTTTCACTGTCATAAAAAAGAACTCTTCCTCCCAATCACTGTAAAAATGGTACATTTTCTTTCGCTTTTCTGCCATTTTTTTTGGGAGTAAAAACCGCATCTAGCTCCACCCTTTTTTTTTTTGGGAGTAAAAACTGCATCTAGCTCCACCCGCTAGCTGGTCTCAGCAAAGAGTGAGACGAGGGTGTGTCTTGTGCGCGATATTGAACTATGACTAAGAGTTCATATATGCATAAAACATTTTTGCTTTTTAGATTTTAAATTAAATATTGTCATTTTCACATCTACATCAATGCAAGTCTTATTGATTCAAAAAGAACAGCAACACAATTAAATACAATTTTTAGACGAAGCTCCATGGTGACTAGTGCTATTTTTAGAACATGCCATGTGGGCGACTCATGTGGTCCCTGCGGGCGACCAGGTGCCCGTGGGCAACATGTTGGTGACCCCTGGTCTTGAGGTTCTGAAATGCAAAAGGGCCTTCTTTGCCAAATATATGTTGAAGCGCATGTACTCCTTTGTTACTCCAGTGAGGGAAGTGTAATGGTCAATTCCCCTGCAGGAGCTTGAGATTATTAAAAAGTTGGGTCCATCTATGTAAATCTATCATAATTTTATGAAGAGAGTTGTTATAGTTGTTTTCACAGTTGTGTGGAGAGAAGGATGTATTTCACTTCCAAGACATCTAAAATGCTGTACTACTGGCAAATCCAAGGGAATCACTATAGGTGTTTAGGAAGGAATTCATTTTATTACTCCTCACAAGTGGTATCAAGTATGTATAGAAAATTTAATATGTATATCCTCAAAAAGGGGGTGCCATAACATATAGGACAAATGATATGAGGATAATTTGCTGGGTTCTAACGCGGTGACACAAAATAATATCAATACTCTAAATTAACACAAGTGTAAGGTTGCGTGTAAACGCAAGGTTTTACCCCTAGTAGACTCATGAGGAAATCACTCTCATTTCATTCATTAATCAAGCTCATTATGAACTATAATTATTGACACTAATTTATAATTAAAGTTACAACAACTTTAAAGATAAACAAAACAACAAAATTTAAGATATTAATTCATGACAGTTGAAGCCATTACGTTCAGATTGGTTCAGCTTCCGCTCATGTTGTTATGACATCAGCACAGACACAACGTTTAATAAAATATATGTATTCGTTAAACAACAAAGAAAATCGTAATTGGAGAACTACTGCTAGGTAGGAGTGTGTATATGCGCGTGCCTGCCTGTGTGCGCCCGCCTGTGCGTGCCCGTGTGCATGGGTTGGGAACAATGGGCATACATTGTACAAATAGTGGTGGCTGGTATAACTAACCATAGCTAGTTAGTCAGTACTGTTCTTAAAGTAGGCTATACACGGTTATACAACAAATACAGTTATTGACATTGCATTACGTTTTCATTAAAAGGAGCGTGAACTTTCAATGCAAGTGCCTGGTGTCCATCTTGTGTGTAGTTGCTGGAGTTAGCAAATACCTCAGTTTGTTGAGCAAGGGGTTTGTCCTTCCACAGGGTTGAGTAGTAACAGATTACATGTAATCGGGATTACGTAACCAGATTACAAAAAAAAATGAGTAACTGTAATCAGCCCAGACTACATTTGAAAAAATGTCAAATTAGATTGCAGTTACATTGCCAAGGATTACTTGATTACATTTTTTATTACATCTTTAAAGTATGACAATTTTAAAATCATGAAACTTTTTTTCATGATAACCAATGCTATTACTGTAACTCATGAAAAATGCGTCTGACATACGGGGTTTCCTGGACAAGTACTCCACTTTGTGGTGGGGGAAAAAGAATGGTGCTGAGTCAAGATGGAAGGTTCAAGCAGCAGCTGTCCCTCCAAAACAGCTTTCCATTCCTAGCAATATCGTAACTTCGACGATAAATATGTGCAGTACAAGAACGCCTATGTCCAGTGCAATTTGTGCAAGCCAAAATCAGATTAAATGAAGTTGCGGTCATCTGCAAAGACCTCAAATTCAAATTTGAAGAAGTACTTGGAAGTAAATTTCCTCCTCAGTCAGCCTAGCATAGCTGACATCAACCAGCTAATGTTAGTTAGCTAACGTTGCAGAAAAATGTGGTATGGGGTTAACTAGGGCTGTGCGACATTACAATATATATCATGTGATGAAAGAAAAACTTCCATCGTTTCATATTATTTATTCCGTTGTATCATTGTGAACGTGACACAGAATGGGGTAAATCTGAACAGGAGAAAGACTCCAACCAGCCAAGATAAAATGAGGAGCACGAACCTAAAAGCTACCTCTGGGCTACTTCTGTGGCATGGACGTACCATCTATGCAAGAATCATGTCAAACAGTACAGAGTCTACGGATGAGAGCCACAAAAGGACAGTTGAGTGTTCAAAACAAACCCCAGACTCAGACTTTGTAGAGGCTTTTTCCCATGGCACACTTACATATACAGGTGTGCATAGTTTAATCATCCATGATATGTTCTGTGAAATAGGACGTTTTGTGATTTGGACGTTGTGCGAACACCGTATTATCTTATATACTTAGCAAAGCTATATCGGAGACTGTAGTGCACCTGTATTTAGTCTTGGCTTAAATAGCCAAGATACTGCACACATACATACGGATGTATATACGGTTGGACGTTGCCTGAATGGATGTTATGCTGTGCATACCTGTATCAGTATTTTGTTACATGCGTAATTGAAAATTTGCACAAAGGTTCTCAATAAAAGTAGAATAATAATCAAATATGAGAAAGTATCTTTCATTTGTTGAGTATATAAAATTCAAAATGTAATAAGAAATAGGCCCTCCCATGTGGTCATTTTATATGAAATAGTTATTCATTTAATTTACGAAAAATGCGCATATTGTGATATGTATTGTTATTGGGATATGAAATGACCTATTTTGGGATATGAGATTTTGGCCATTTTCTGATTAGATTACATTTATTTTGTAATCCAATGGATTACATTACTAATTACAAAAATTGCCATGTAATTTGTATTCAGTAACTGACTACATTTAAAAGTAATCTGACCCTACCCTGTCCTTCCAACCGTCCATCCGTTTTTGGTAAGAGAAGGAATTGGTATGTTGTCTGAGGTTTGCACGTCTGAATTGGATGATTTGGTTCGCTGTTTAGAAGATTCAGATGCCATGAAGCAAGCTAAAACAATTGTTCACTGTATGCAGGATGGCTGTGGTTCCATTGCATGGAGTACGCTAGAAAGGCACTGTGCTGTGCAGGATGCTTGAGCCCTTGCTTCTGAGACGAAGCACAGGCCTGGAGCGAGAATTTTCTTGTAGAACAGCAAGATCAAGAGTCGTGTGTAGCATAGATACCTCCTCTGCAGAAAGATAGATCAGCTGTTTGTGATGTCACAAATCAGAAGAGGGAGTCACTACACAACAGGACAAAAGGATTTTCCTTCTCAAATGTACATATTGTTATTAACCACATGTTATGGCACAGCAGGTAGCTAGGTGATAGATTACAGTTGGCAATTTTATTAAATGGGTATGATTACCAAATGTTACCAACATTCTGTCCTTCATTCTTTTAACTGTAACACATATGAAATTCAATAGGTACTAAAATGCATTTTTAATTTAAAGTCCTTGCTGCTAAACTTCAACTTATCAACATCTCTGGAAAACTGACAGCTGAATATTGATACAAATAAGCATTTTGTCAAGTGAAATAATAAGCTCATACTACCATTTCAAAAGCTGGACAAAATTTAGCAAGCCTTTATATCAGCTGGTTGTTTCAACTAATGTCAAAAGTTTGATTAATAACTTTATTTAATGATAACATGAATTTGACTTCACTTCAACAAGCTAGGGCTTAGCTTCGCTAGCTGTTTGGAAAATCCTTAAACTGGTTAACAAGCCTAGAGCTAGAACTTTGTTTTGGTTCCAGTGAGGTTTACTTTAGTAAGGAAAACACTACTCTCACTCGTAACAGTGTGGGCAGCCATTTTTCTTGTTTTACCCATCTGTGATGCATTTTGTAAATGAAATGAAATATTCATAGTAAAAAAAAAGTGTTCCGTCCTCATATAGCTTTTGGCTTGGGCTGTGGCCTTGTCTACACGTTTTCGGATATTTTCTAATCTTTTTCTAGAGGGGTTGGAGTAGGGGGGATTTTCAGAAAGCAGGTTTATCAAAAAACCCTAGTTTGTTAACTCTTCGCATAACTAATAACTAATACGATCAGGCAATGCCCTAGAACTCAATCAATGGGTTTTTGTCTGTTTAAGACGATAAAACAGTAGAAGCAATGTTTACGCACCAAATTACTGTATGACTGTTTAAGTTAGGCGTATTTGTTGTTTAATAGAGATATTATCTGCTTCTGTTACATGGCTACGTTTAAAATTGCCAGCAGCTGCTGAGCATAAGGAGTTTAAGGAAATAAAAACTGTGAGTAATGCCAAAAGAATGAATAATTAAACACAGGGGGATTTGGTTGAGGTATTACTGCAAACCACAAGGTGGCATTCTTAGAATACCACGGTAAGGAAATTTCTATACCTCTGAAACCCTAGTTATGTGTGCCAAAACCTACGAGTTTGTGCACACAAAAAAATTCAGATTTATAAAACGTGTGTATGCAACACATATGCATGTGTTCTATTATAAATCACAACTAATCTGTGAGCGCACACAAAAACCTCATCCCGAAACGCCCACATTTAAGCATATATGGTCGAAATCAATTAAGCAAGATCTAAAAATAATGTGCAGGACATAGCAATGCATTTTAAATGCAATAATGGTAGCAAAGAGAATAAACTTCTTGGAGTCAAAATCCAAGTTTTAGTCTCCTGAAGGGAGATTAGGAAAAATATAATTTCAGGTGGCCTTGGAACCAGGATAACAAATACAAAAAAAAAAAACTTGCATGGCAGGTCGTTACCGCAGCTGTCAAGTTCTCAGGTATAGAGAGCGACACACGCAGATCTGCCACATACAGACCGAAATCAAGAAAAAATGGTCCAACATGAAGGATGATGCAAACAAACGTAATTCCCAGTACGTAGGAGCAATGGGTGCATGGATATTGAATGTAAATTCTTACGATTTACTTTCATTACACATTCATCCACTGACAGCGCTTTTATTGCAATTTGAGTGTAGTCAATTACACTGGTTACATTGAGAAAACCGGTCATCACTGCAAATTGAATTTTGGTGTTTGCCGGCTGAATAGGGGCATCTGATGAGGAACTTAGAGGAATGATGCCATCTCACACTCTTGGTATGATATGACTGAGTGAGGCCTGGGATATACCCGAATGGTCAGCAATTTCCCTTTGGACACTCCCGTGGCCAAGAACCCCAGAGTTGACATTTGCAGACGGGCAGGTATTGGTTGGTTGTTACGCGTAGAGCAGTCCAGCACCGGCCCCAATTCAGCACAGTGTTCCATGAGTACAGCTTGTTGGGCGAAATAAACTCATGAGCCAGTCATCACCATTGGCAAAAAAGTCAGAACGGGCCCTGAAGACACCTTCCTGTCACACCAGATCATTCACAATATCGTCTATCAGTGCCAATGCAGCCATGCTGTCTTGCTATCGTCACACGCTATAGGTCTACTTATGTGAAAATAATAATAAATTGATTAAAAATGCACTGATTGCTCTTATCTGTTCATTTATTTTATCTCTTATTTATGGCCAGAAATGACATTGATTGAAAATGACAGTGTGACCCACTTCATCACGAGGATTAAGGAAATTATCGTGCAAATTTGTTTTGGTCTCTAGAGTGTGCTACTTAGTGCAAATGTGTGTACACATGGGTCAAATGTATCCTATTGGTACGCACATTCTCAAGTAGAAGTTTTATAAATCTATAACTGTGCATGAAAATCGGCGTACGCATATTTTGGAGCGTTTTTTTGCATATGCACGGTTTATAAATGAGGCCCCTGGATTTTTGATCTGCAGATTATGATTCTGACCACTGATATTTTTAAAAATGTAATTAAAATGCACATGTTTCCCGGCTCTTCAAGATTCCAGATCTTTGTTGTTATATCCATTTATACAAGTACGAACAGAGTATTTTTTTAAACATTGCAGTAGATAATATAATTAAAATAGGTTAAGCTAAATTTAAACTAAAAAAGGTAATAAGTAATATATATCTGGAAAAATAAAAAGTGTTGTATTGTATGTACAATATGAACAGTGGATATCTATTAGGTTATATACAGGCAGGTGTTATACTGCAGTATACATTATGTATACTGCAGTATAGCACCTGCCTGTATATTATGCATGAGTGTTTTGTGACAATTTGTTTATGAGAAAAATGCCTGTTGGTATGGTTTTAAAGCCAGATCAGAGCGGCAGATGTGATCAAGCCCATCTTCACCACCTGTAGTTGGACTGAAAAGAAGTCTTGGATCCACCTGCATAGGGTAGGGAATAGACCGGTGTAAACCTTGAAACAGGCATAAAATTGGTATAGCTAATTCGGGAGACAGGCAGTGATGTTAGCTCCAGTTTACGGTGAAGGAACACTGTCTTCCAGATGTTCAGTGATATGAGTCAGTCGTATCTTATGTGGCTAGCAGCTTCTTGGGTAAAAAAGCAAGGAAAATAGTAACAGTTAAAAAAAACTGCAAAGCCAGTTGGGAACATGCAACATGACAGCCATACATTGCACCCTACTCTGCTCTTTTTCTCTTTTCCAGACACTTAATATTCATGTTTCACAGATCGCTATGAATTTCTTACTATGAATGTAAGAAGAAACTGATATCTTTAAAAAATGTAAACAGAAAAACCACAATGACCACTGAATTTGGTGTTTAAGTATTTGCGAATTACCAACATGCTTAGTAGTGTGTGCTTAAAAATTCTGCTCAGCTAATGCCACAGAAAATCTAAGTAATTAGCTTTCTGGGAATTGGAGATCTGACAGATCAGTTTGTATCAGAAAATTTCAATCAGTGCCCAATCAATCGGTGTATTCCTGTTTTTAACAGATGGCTTGGTCTTGTACTGTTAAAATAAAATAAAGGTTGGTTTCTTTTTTTAATCAAATCCATTTTACTGCAGTTTCCTCTGCAAATTGTGAATGTAATATTTGATCTAACAATGACAATTTAGTTTCCAAGTTTTGGATGATATGGTCAAAAATGTCATTGCAATATGTTTTTTATATTGATTGATGTGATAATTGTCGCTCAATAATCCTAACGCATTAACACCTACATTTAACAATTAGGGCTGTAATGTTCTTGATACAAATCCGAAACCATGGTCCATAGGCCCACAGAAACTGTCCACAACACATTTTTTCTGTTTAACATTATGGCAAGCGGGTACCAATGATATACTTTTGAAAATATTATATGATATATATATATATATATATTATTATGTGTTTTATTTTCCAGTTGCTGTATATGATAAGAGACATTTTCTTTATGCTCTAATCTGTAGCTGATGTAATACAATCCATAAAGATAAAATTGTTGTATGTGCTTCAAAAAATTGAATAAATTTTATTTACATTTTTTTTATAAAGCATGGTACAGACTACGGTATGGCTTTAAAAAAAAACATACAATGAACTGAGCCGTACAATTGGCAATATTAGTTATGAAGGATATTCAGGCAGAATAATTGTTTAGAAAACTGCACAATTACAAAAATTGTACTTACAAAAAAGGCTTCAATTAATTATATGTAGAAATGCTTAGTTTTAGGGGGCCAGGTGTCCACATTTTCACAAATTAGAACTCCACTGATCCACTTATGTATAATTTAATCAATTAAAATGTGCACTCTCTTACTGGTACCATTTGTCTTACAACACAGTAAGTGAATGAACACATTCCTTTAGCTGATTGATAGGAATGTGAAATATGAGCCTGCTTGTGACAGAAAGTGTCATAAACGTGTGAAATTAAGAACAATTAATAGCTCGGACTCCTTCAAGGAAACGGGTGCATTCCAGTATTTGTTCCTCACCAACTTTCCTCCACTCCCCCACTACCCCTCATCTCCTACCTGGATGTATGTGGAGGAAAGGAGGGGAAGGATGAGTGAAGGGGATGAGAGAATGAAGAGATGATAATTGAATTAGAACAGTGAACCTGCCTCTCCTGTCATCAATGTCTACCTAGTCCATTGATTAATTCACGTTGACGCCAAAGATATCTTAACCAATCATGCCAGCCCTTTTTATGTAGTAAAATACAAATTTCAATTGCACGTACATTGCATCTACGCACTTTGATGCTCTGGGGTCATGACCTAACATAAACATATGTACAAGCAAGTAAATAAACCTAATGCTGCAATGAAAGGCTCAATTTTACATTAGTTAAATTACAATTAGCAACTCAAAAACTTGGACGTAGTATTGTGCTCACAGGGATTTGTTTTAAAAAGAAAAAGGTAATATTTGGCCATTAATGTCATTATTTCCAGTTACTGTATACTGTTCTGACACTTATATTTTTGCGTTAGTAAATCACGTTGCCTTCTTTTTTAACTTTTTGGTATTGAAATATTCTGCGGGATGGGCTTTAAATCTGACTGGTTTTCGAGCACATTAGTGTCTGCAGTAGGATGCATCGACTTAACTTTCACTTGGAGGAGAAGAGGGGTGCATTCCAAAACTCAAAAGTTGTACCCTCCTCTCCTCCACGACCACCTCATCTCCTCCGTGTCCGAAAAACCGATCTATGTGTTCTCCCTCCAGTTTTCTGAAATCATAGGAGGCTACATCTTGCCCCTTTGTCTTCTAAAAATGAAGGATACATCGATGTATCCTACTGCTGAAGTCTTTTCACATTTCTGGGTGACACCAGTGCACTCACGACCAGTCAGATTAATAAATTACCAGTAAATTTTGTGGTCAAAACACTGTCCTTTATATTGCCAATTAAACAATTCCCCTTGAGTTTTCATGGTTATGAAATAACACAATTACTATAACGAGGGTTGGGTCAGATTATTTTGAAATGTAGTCAGTTACTGAATACAAATTACAAGGCATTTTTTGTAAATGTAATCTAATCTGAATACTTTTTGATTACTTTTGGATTACTTCAAAATCAAACTTTGAAAATATTGCACCTTATACTAAAAAAATGGACGCAGCCACAAAAATTTGATGAAATCAACTTGTCATATGTGTCATAGCTATTAACAGTTGAATAAGTGATCAACATTCTATTTCTAGAAGAAAATAACTGAAAATTGCACATTACAGCAGACTACAGCTAGCATCAGGAGTGCTCAGACTCTATACAATCGTATTGGGTTATGCATGGCAAGATCTATATTTTCGAGTTCTAATATCCGTAATTTCCTCAGTATTGTATATTAGCTAATGAGCAAAGCCATTGCTACCAATATCAACCATACTACTGGGGCAGACGCAAATGAGCTGTCGAGCTCTGCGGTGAAAATGGTTGAAAGAAAATTCCATACCCAAGCTAAACCTAGGGCTGTGCGATATGACCAAAATCTCATATCCCGATAACAATACATATCACAACATAGCACATTTTCCGTAAATTAAATGAATAAATATTTCATATAAAATGACCACATGGGAAGGCCTATTTCTTATTACATTTTGAATTTTATATACTCAACAAATGAAAGGTACTTACTCATATTTGATTATTATTCTACTTTTATTGTGAACCTTAATTTTCAATTATTTTTAAAAATTTTCAATTAAGCATGTAACAAAATACTGATACAGGTATGCACAGCATAACATCCGTTCAGGCAACATCCAACCGCACATCTGTATGTATGTGTGCAGTATCTTGGATATTTAGTAAATACAGGTACACTACAGTCTCCGATATAGCTTTGCTAAGTCTATACGATAATATGATGTTCGCACAACGTCCAAATCACATAACTTCCTATGTGACTGAGTGTATCACGGACGTTAAACTATGCACACCTGTATATGTAAGTGTGCCATGGGCAAAAGCCTCTACAAAGTCTGAGTCTGGGGTTTGTTTTGAACACTCAACTGTCCTTTTGTGGCTCTCATCCGTAGACTCTGTACTGTTTGACATAATTCTTGCATAGATGGTGCGTCCATGCGACAGAAGTAGCCCCTCTTTTAGGTTCGAGCTCCTCATTTTGTCTTGGCTGGTTGGAGTCCTTCTCCTGGTCAGATTTACCCCGTCGAGTGTCCCATTCACAATGACACAACAAAATAAACAATACAGCATAATATGAAACGATGGAAGTTTTTCTATCATCACATGATATATATTGTAATGTCGCACAGCCCTACCTAAACCCATACCACATTTTTCTGCACCATTAGCTAACTAACATTAGCTGGTTGACGTTAGCTATGCTAGGCTAACTGAGGAGGAAATTTAGTAAGTGTTTCTTCAGATTTGAGTTTGAGGTCTTTGCAGATGACAGCAACTTTATTTATGGCTTGCACAAATTGCAGTGGACATAGATGTTCTTGTGTTGCACATGTTTGAAGTTGAAGTGATGACGATATCGCCAGGAATGGAAGGCTGTTTTGGAGGGACTGCTGCGGCTTGAACCTTCCATCTTGACTGAGCACTGTTCTTTTTTCCCCACCATAAAGTGGAGTACTTGTTTAAGAAACCCTGTATGTCAGACATGTTTTTCATGAGTTAATAGCATTGGTCATGAAAAAAGTTTCATGATTTTAAAATTGCCATACTTTAAAGACGTAATAAAAAATGTAATCAAGTAATCCTTGGCAGTGTAAATGTAATCTAAATGCACATTTTTAAATGTAAACTGGACTGATCACAGTTTCTTATTTTTTGTAATCTGATTATGTAATCCTGATTACATTTGATCCGTTAGTACCCAACCCTGACTATAACACACTAATATTTTTACAGTGTGTTATATCATATATATAATAATCAGTTTATCAAATTGTGTAATTTCTTTCGAGAAATATGTAACCTGTTCAGATGATAGGCAGCTGTTGTATGAAATATCTATACTACTTTGCTGAAATTAAACTAATCATCATGACTGTTATTGGAACCTTATAAATATGTTAAAGTCGCTACTGCTGTTTCATACAGCCAGTAACAATATGGGCAATCATTTGCATTCAGTACTACACCATGAAGCCTGACAATGTATTGGAACAGGTTTTTGGCTGGAAGAGCCACATGCAAGCCCCTATTGGTTTTGTACATCTAGCTATTTGTAAGTGGAGCCCCCTGACTGATTCATTTTAGTCAGAGGCTAAGATTTAGTAAAATAAAAAATGTAGTATTACAGCCAATGTCACCGCATGACGGCATGTCCTCTGTCTTTTTTTCTCTCCACTGATCTAGTCACTCTGCTCTGATGGTTTTTCTTGTTTGTGTATGTCAGACACCTAAGATTACATTTTTGAGAGACAGGACCCAATCCAGACATAATAAAGGTCAATGATCCCACTCTTTCCCAAATTTTTCCGATGCTTGTGGACAATTGAGTCATTTTGCCATCTCAAACACCTCTCTTAAGTCTGACAATCTAGGTAGCTTAGTTACCTACTTAATGTATCTCTTTGTTAGAAGAGTTTATTCATTCATTTAGTTCAGGGTTGCCAGTTTTACAAGAATAAGCATTCTGCCTTATTCTGCCAAGTAAATCTTTATTATTAAGGGAAAGCATGTTTAATTAGGGGAGAAAAATGTGGCCAAAACTGTGCGAAGGTTGCTGGATGAACGGATTTCTGGAGAGAGACCTCCAGGATGACCATGTTTGCAACCATTCTTGATCTTGAGGCCCAACTAGCAGCACTCCCCAGTAATCCAGAATTGTTAGAGTTCCAGGGAATGATTGGTATGCCCTTTGCACTCACCAAAGCCAGAAGGGGGGAAGATACAGACCAGACAGGGTGTGTAGACTTAGAAAAAGGCACACATTTCAGAGAGGGGCGGCATCTCCAGAGATTGCGGTGACTAACCGCATCATGCCACTGCAGGACGAGTTGGCCCAAGATCCTTTGAGTGGGAGGCCTGAATAGTCCCAGGTCCCCAAGTGGCCTCATTCTCTAGGAAAAGGGAGCTAATGATAGTGGGGTACTCAGTCATTAGATTGGTAGATAGCATAGTGTGTTTGTATGACAAGGAGTCTCACAGGGTCTGTTGAGACCTTCTAGGACATGCAGACAAGCTCCTGGCCAGAGCGGGGGGATCCAGTAGTCTCCATGTAGAAGCGAATGGCATAGGAAGGGGTAGGTTTGAGGTTCTGCAGGACAAATCCATTGAGCTAGTAGAGAAGATTAGGAGCAGAATCTCCACAGGGGTCTTCTCTGGAATTCTACCAGTACCACATGCAAGAAAAGGAAAGCAAGCCCTTTGAGGTTTTTGGAGGTTTAACACATGGCTACAAACGTGGTGTAAGAAGAGGGGTACATGTTTTTGGGGCACTGGGACTCCTTTTGGAACATGGGTTACCTGTACAAGCATCACAGGGTACACCTGAACTGGAGGGGTACCGCTGTGATGCTAGCGTATGCTAAGGGTAGTGGAGGGTTATTTAAACTACGCCCTAGGGGGGCAAGGAAGTTAATTAGTGGAAAGGACGGGACGGAGAGACTCCCAGAAAAGAACATACCATGGCTTAGTATTTTATTAGTGTTGAAGAAACTATGATTGCAAATCAGTCAGAGCAGTACTGTAATAGAGGTGGTTTTGAGCAGCTGCAGATAGAAGGAAAAGACATTCACACCTGAAATGCCTCTTTAAATGCTAGGAGCATAAAAAATTAAATTTTGGATCCAGAAACAGTTACTAAGTAAATATATATATATATATATATATTCCCAATATAAAGATATTAATGTTCAAACATGATTTAAAAATGCAATTAAGTCACTTTCTATTTGAAGCATTTTGAACATTAAAAATGAAAAACATCCATGTTGTTCCATGTGATCATCAATAGTCTGAGAAATTAAGTGGAAAAATTAGCTTGTTAAATGTTTTCAATAATAGATAATTGACACAATATGCTGTCTTTAATAAATGTTTACATTTTGTGTGTCAAAGCTTGAGTAGAAGTCATTGGTTGTTCTTTTGGATTCTACTAAACCTAATTATTTATTAGGACCATAATTAGGTCCAACTCTGAGTCATAGTTTATTTATGTACGAAAGCATCCAGAAAACACATGAACCAAGATTACCGCTTTTGATCAATTTAAATTTTCTTTCCAGCTAATCAATACTTTCATATACAGATGCGCAACTCATCTTTGAAATCACTATGTATCATCTGGCAAGGTGTCACAAATATCTATAATGGTGGTGTCAAAATCTTCTCTCCTTAGGAGATTTGATATAGAATGTCTCTATACCAGCTTAGTAAGCAACACACATTTTGTTATTTTTCAAGATCTTCCCATAGAATTATGCTCATACCCAATTCATTTGAGGTGTGCACTGCAAAGTAAAAAGTTACTGAAAAACATCTCATGCTGACTGCCCAAAAACTAATAGTCTCATCCTGCATCTCGGCCTAGGAAAATGGTAAGACAAGAAACACACAAAGAAGCAGTACTAATTTATGCACAGACATTTCTACCCCATCAACTTCTGCGTGTTTTCTACTCTGAATCATAAACAAGTTTATCAGGAAGCACAGTTCATGGGATGAACATATGTGGAATTGTCTTTCAAACAAGAAACAAAATAAAATGAGAGACATTGGGCCTCATTTATCAAACGTGAGCCAAACAAATTTGATCGTAAATCGTTCGTAAATGCATTTACGCAAAAAATGTGGGATTTATCAAAGTTTTCGTATATCAGTTTGTTCTTAGGATCCCAAGAAATCTCAGGAGTGCTCTAAAATGTTTGTATTTCGTGCGTAAATGGAAAAACACGGCTGTCAAGCTTGTTTTTCGTGTTGTTGCTTTTATTTTTCCATTCACTCATTTTTTATTTGATTAAAAATGAGTAGCAAATTATTTGGCAGTAATATTGTAACATTGTAACGGTTCAAAGTGTTATATAAAATCACGATTGGATTCAACATTAAAACAGGTAATTCGGCTTCATTTGTGTAATACTGATTAATAAAATTAATTAGTTTGCTTGCCGAAGGCGCAAACTACTGTTCTTCTATAGAATCTTTACTTCTTCTTCTTAATATTATTATTCCTGGTTCTTCCGGACATATCTCCCCCAACAGTTTTTAAAGTAGACAAACCGAACTTGGCGTGAATATACTGGTCAGGTTGCTTGTATTTTTCTGAGCTATAGATTCATACTTTTTAAACTACAAATCTTAAAAAAACGCCTCCATTGACTTCACATTGGTGGAATCTTGAGCTTGTTAATGTGGCTAAGTTACAAAGCAACAATTATAAATGCCGCTGCAATTTTAAAGTAGTTGAAAAAAATATCCAAAGAATACAGCATGCTTGCCGTTTAGCTACCTTACCGGACTTGACATTTTGAAATAACTTTCTGGATATAGTGACACTGCAATGCAGGTCAGGTATAGTGATCTTCAATGACAATTTCAGGTTTTGAACAGAAAGTTCTGCTGTTCTTTGACTGCTTCTAGTACTCTTGCTGCTACTATGTCGGTTCTTAGTTCTTAGTACAATCGTTGTCATTATTTTTATACAAGGTAAAATGATTTTAGAGAGGGACTGCAGAGTGGAGGGAAAGGCAAGGGAGGGCACACTATTATGGAGGATCCTAATCACGTAATAGTTCTAATTTGAATGAATTATTTAACTAGGGATTCGTTCCAAGTTGATTTAGGGAAGACATGATGGTCCCAACGATGTATTGCATGTGACATCACCACTTTGGCCAACCATGCCCCCTCGTGGGCCCGAGTGGAGCTGCCCCCAAGGATTTATGGCAACAATAAGGCTGGTATGCAAAACTTTAAATTCAGAATTGGAGAGTGATTGATCCAAGACAAGGGAAAATCAGATCCCGGTCACCCTCCACGGTAATTCCAGCTAACGACGTCTCTCCAATAATTTGTCTCCAGTTTCATGTCGAACCATTTTCCTTTAACCTGTTGCAGCTTACGGCGGAACTTTTGACACCAAATTTACTGCAACAGTTATTTCTTGCCAGGCTTTGGTCTTCCCCGGCCCCGACACTAAACTACTTACACTTCTGAACAAAGTATTTTTTTATTCTGTTTCCATGAACAAAACTTCATTCGCCGCTTCAGAACAGTTTTTTTTCTTCTGCCTTTTCTCTGCCATCTCTTTACATTGCCAGCAATGGGATTTCAAGCTCCTTTTATGGTATTTCAGGGGCGTCGATTTATGCTAATCAAAAATTTTGTGAACGCGCTTGTCATTTACGATTGATTGGTGTTTATCAACATACGCACAAAAAACGAACAAATGCTGTGTTTACACATGTTTGATAAATCCGGCGGAATTTGTTAGTTCGTAGCCGTTGACACATAAATTTACACAGTTTTACGAAAATATTGATGAATGAGGCCCATTATGTGTAATTAAAATAAATGTTAATTATTGACATAAAAGTAAAGCTAAATACAGTATGGAAATTAGTGCAGAAACTGGGCTTATATCCCCAAACTCTCTGCCTACAGCTTTCTCTGTTGGATTGAAAAGGAAAAATTATCCAAATAAAATACAAAGAAAAAGTAAATGAGATCATGTGAGCATAATAAATATGGAAATGTAATAGATGTAGAATTATTAAGCTGAACACCTGTTTAAATATAAACACAATACAAATGCTCAACATATAAAATATGCATATATATATATATATATATATATATATATACATATGTTAGACAAGGCCATGAATACACAAGTACACCATTTAGAAATGAAGAACTAGTAACTGATCTTGCAAGTGCTCTCAGTGCTAATAGCTAAGGCAGGTTGGTGGCATTTGCCTCCTACTAATATCATGGTGGAGTAAGACTTTTGCTTTTTAGTCATATAAACAGTGTCATGATAGTTAAACCACTGGTATTTCTTATACAAAACCCAGGCAGCAGCCTTCTGCTAGAAAGTCAGTCTTTGTCAGTCTGAAGTGTCAGTACTGTGTTGAGTCTTAAACGTTTACCAATCAAAACAGTGGTGATGTGTTCCCATGTCCTGTAATGCTCTATTCTGTCTGGCAAAAAAGGACATACATGAATTTATTAACATTAATAATTTACCTGTGCTTACCTGTTTTCCAGTTGTTTTTAGTAAAGTCTAGCTAGTGTGTGTGTGTGTGTGTGTGTGTGTGTGTGTGTATCTGGAGTATTTGCCTGTGTATTTGTGGGCAAGTGGGCAAGTTAAGTTGTAAGTGAAGATTCAAAACTATGAAAGAACTCTTTGTGTCAAACAGAAGGAGCCGACACAGTAAAGTGTGCTGAACCGCCCATTTCTAACTGTCAAATACCTGAAGCTTTGCAATGTGTTGGAAAGCAAACGCTGCATGATGTTATCCTGTTTTAAAAGTGCATCCTAAATTTGCTGCTTTTTGAGGCTGCAGGCAGCAGGTAGCTGACTTTTTAATTGGGACACAGCCGTACTCTTTACTACAGGTGTTCATTCTCTGACAGAGAGTATAGAAAACAAGAAATTGCAGGCAACCCATCTAAAAAGGTTCAAGGTTAATTCCCTTCAAATATTAGGAATTTCTTGTTACATAGTTTCTTGCTAAGGTATTGATCAGCTTGCTGGGTCATGTAGTAGAGGTAGACCAAGCACTGTGTCAAGCTTGTACCTGACAAATGAAAACTCTAATATCCTGAATAAAAAATTCAGTGCAGAGAATCTCCATATTGATGAATACCCCCCAAAAGCGCACCCCGTTATGACTGTTATTGTTACCTTCTGTTATTGTTTCCAGAATTTCCTCTGTTATGGGAATACAATGTGCTGTTCTTGTCATGCAGATAAAACTGAATTGAATTTAATTGGATAATAACTGTTCAAGTAAATTAATAGATATGTACTGTATAATTTCTCACTTGCCAATATCTACAACTGTGTGTGTGTGTGTGTGTGAGTTGGAAACAGTGATGTCTTATTTAATGATTACTTAATGCTAATATGAGGATTCTGATATCCCCCAGAGCCCTCCCCACCAGGGAAGCTGAACATCTCCTCTCTGTGTGAGACATCAGTCTGTCTGTCCTGGGACAGACCCACAGACATGGAGGGAGTCCCCCACACATTCAGGGTGACCTGGGAGGACTCCAGAGGGCAGAGAGAGTCCATCACTACAGATGAGAACCCCACAATCCTGTCCCACCTGAGACCTGGGACTGAGTACAGCATCTCAGTCTGTACTGTACTGCAGAGCACCGGTCTGGAGAGTGAACCTGTCAACATCATCGTCTGCACAGGTGAGTAAAACCCCACCTGACTGTCTCTTATACACTCTATGAGCCTCTATCAGCAGGTGCATTCATCTACACCACCACCTGAACAGGTATGTAACTTCTGAAATTGAATTCATCCTGCCATGATATTTACAGTAGCTGCACACATAACTGGTTATGCTCATGTGACAGGCGCATTAACTGTGTTTTGTAGCCAATTCCAAGTAATGTTAAAGGGGTCAATATTATTGTCCTTTGTTTTTGGACTGTATTTATTTTACTGTGGCTGTCCTCAAATGTAGCCAGCCTAAAGCTGACAGGTAAGGGTTTAATGTCATTGGCCATTTCTGGCCTTTGTGAGTGTGTAGAATGATCTTATGCAAAGTGAACAGGTGTGTCACATCATGGATAGCTAAACTATATCATGGAGTTTAGCATTGCTATGACTGTGTGACGCCAATTAGCATCCAACACCAGAACTATCTGTTTTAAGAATTGTCTAGTGAGCACATCATGAAATTAGTGGAACCTGTTTTATGGATCTATTTGTCAAATGCAAAATATATCAATATGTCCTGTGTGCTCCCTGTGAACTCTGTCCCACCTCTCCCTTCCTGTAAAACAGAGTAAGGGTAATGTTCAGGTTAAGAGCAGGATTTCACACCTTATATTTCCTGCTCACATGTAACCACTATTGCAAGGCTAGTATGAATGCTGTGACAGAGGGCTCTGTCACGGTAAGCAAGGATGAACCCGCAAGCGCCTTCTTCACAAAAGCTGATATATCTATCCTGATACCCCCAGGGCCCTCCCCACCAGGGAAGCTGAACATCTCCTCTGTGTATGAGACATCAGTCTGTCTGTCCTGGGACAGACCCACAGACATGGAGGGAGTCCCCCACACATTCAGGGTGACCTGGGAGGACTCCAGAAGGCAGAGAGAGTCCATCACTACAGATGAGAACCCCACAGTCCTGTCCCACCTGACACCTGTGACTGAGTACAGCATCTCAGTCTGTACTGTACTGCAGAGCACCGGTGTGGAGAGTGTGCCTGTCTACATCACCACTTGCACAGGTACGTAACACCCAACCTGACTGTCTGATGCATCTTTAACTACCCCAAATATATAGTAAATATGCAGTTGAGGGAGACGAGGAGAGAGGTATGACATGCATGCATTTTATCAACATATACCTATTTATAGATATATTTTATGGATAAGTTTAACAGGAGCATTTAGTATGAGTTGAAGAGGCTTGATTGCATATACAGGGAGACCAGCAAAGAGAGAATTACCATAGTCCAGTCCAGACAGAACAAGGGCCTGGACAAAGAGCAGATAAACAGACAGATTATGCAAAAATTGTTGAGGGTGAAATGACAGGTCCAGGTTACCTTGGGAATGTGCTCTGAATACATTAACGAAATGCTAAGATTCTTCATGGTCTTGGATCCTCACACTCAGCGCTGCTCACTTTTGGATAGGTTTAGTTTGAGATGCAGCTGGTCCTCCCAGACAAGACTTTAGCCAGGCTGGCTTTGCAAAGGGCAATGTCCGCCTCAGTGGGTGGAAAGGACAGAAAGAGCTGTATGTCATCTGCAGATGTGGTAGGAAAAGCAATGGGGTGATGTTTTTTTCCAGCCAAGGAGTGTTATTTTTCAGTGAACCGGTAAAGCTATGGAATTTTATAGGTGCAAAGAAGCCATACTGTTCAAAGTGGTCAGAACATATTAGGGATTTCATGAATTGTGTCACCCCATAAGTCAGGTAAGGACTCAGGTGCAGACAGAGATGGATAATAAACTGAAGTTTATTAAGCAGCCAATTCACAAATTCAAAAATCTAAGTCAAAGCCAGGTGAAGGTCAAAACCAGGAAGACATGTCAACAGGACAAAATCACAGTTCAAAGGCAGTTAAACAATAGGCAGGCAAAGTCAAAGAACCAGGTAGACACAGCTCAGGCAAAAACAGAATCCAAAAATCATAAAAGGGGACCAGGCAAAAATCAAAATAGACACGAGAAAAAGGCTCGTGGCATACTCAGGAAAACTCACTGAGATGAACTTGCACAGAACAACAAATAAGCTGGGTATAAATGCACAAACTAACAAGCAAAAAAGGTGCAGGTGAACAACGGGGCAGGTGAAACAAATTGGCAGTCAAGGTAACCGGTAATGAGGCAGAAGGTGGGGCAGACAGTCAGGAAATGAAAACAAAAGCACATTGACTGGGAAATAAAAAAAAGAAAAACAAACACATGGGCAGAAACAAATAACCAAAACCAAAATGACAGACATCCCACATTATCGGGCAGCATTACTGGAAAAATTAACCAGGTGCATATAGCTGATGTCTTCAAATTTGTTGAAATGTTAAGAGAGCAGTACAAGTATGCACAACAAGAAATTTCAGCTCACTCCAGCAACCCTAGATACTTTCTAGATACTTTATATATGGTCCTTCGAAAGGGGGCGTTGTACCCCAAAAAACTGATTGAGTGCAGATTCTGTATCTGGTTTGGCATTTTGGCCAGTAGCTTTTGAAACAAAATAGTGTTTATCTAACGTCTTTATGCTAACTATACGTGCTATGAGTGCTATTGAGTCCCAAAATGAGGCTGGAGGAAACTCCAGACTGTTGTATGAAAATCCATTAAGCTTTGCCTGATCTTATGGAAACTGTGACAGGGTGTACCGAGGGTGGAGGACTCAAAGGATGAGGTTTGCAGGTATAGGTGCAGATGGTGACATTTATTTACAGGTGAATGGTGACATCAGTGACAGTGCAGGAGTATATATATATATATATATATTTACAGAAAGAAAAAACAAAAACTATACAAAAACTGAAAACCAAAACTAAGGGGAGGAAATATGGCTAGTACACTTGGCTAAACCCACAATGAGGCCCAAGCACCGAGCCACTCCCATCCACCTTTCCAATTCACACGCACAAGAACAACCAACAACAACCAACCAACCAAAAAAAAACCCCGAGGCACTCTAAACACCCTGTTTTGTAGGTGTAGCCCCTCCCACCAGGCACCTTCCATTAACAAAAAAAAAACAATCAACTACATATAACAGAAAATAACAAAACCAAACACATAAAACATGGCCATGATAAATTCAAATGACATTACAATTCAACACAACAACAAAGGAGGTCCTAACTGAAAAATAAACCAACAAAAGAAGCATAATTTATTTTTCCCCCCTTAACCTGGACTCAGGTGGACGCTTCCACTGCGCCCCCCTGCAGAAATACTACCTGGTGCGCCCCACTTCCTGTTTGGCAGTGGCTAGCCGAGACGCACCAGGTAACTACGTTTCTTTACCTTAATTTCTTTAAGTTAGTTAATCCATGCGTTTTTACATCAATACAAATCAATAAATGCGTTTTTACCGATTTTGCTTGTGTTGTTCTTTTTTGTTTAACCAGCTGCAGAAAAGGATGTTAGCCATTGTTAAAATACTTCACCGCCGCACAGACAGGCCTTATTCTATGTGGGGTAAAAGCGGTCTTTTCAAACAGCTCCACCGGTACTACACAGTACAGCACACAAACACATACACATTACTAACAGACAGCACAATCATCTTAACACACACTTATACTAATGTAAAATGTTGCCGGCAGAAAGTACAGAGTGTGGTGTTGCGGTGTTTGTGTTGTGTGTCTGTAGCAATGTGAGTCTCGTCGCGGCGCTAGTCCGTGACATTTCCCCCTCCTTCTCCTGATGCCACTTGTGGCGTCCTCGAAAGGAAGTCTGCGGTGCAGTTCTGAGACCCGGCCTTGTACAGGACCTCAAAGTCAAACGGCTGGATTGCGAGGAACCACCTAGTTATTCTGGCGTTCGTGTCCCTCATCCATCCCAGCCACGTCAATGCCCGATGGTCTGTCTCCAGGATGAACTTGCGTCCTAACAGATAATAGCGCAAGGAGTCCAGCGCCCACTTAATAGCCAGGCACTCCTTCTCCACTGTTGAATACTTTGACTCTCGTGGAAGGAGTTTACGACTGATGTAGGCAATGGGCTGTAGTCGTCCTGGCTCCCCTTGCAGGAGAACAGTCCCCAGACCATGCTCTGACGCGTCTGTCTGCACCGTAAAAGTCTTTTCAAAATCCGGACTCTGCAGGATTGGCTCTTTACAGAGAGAGTCTTTCAAATCCTGGAAAGCCATCTCACACTCAGGAGTCCATATTACCTTGTTGGGTTTGTCTTTCTTTGTGAGGGTGGTAAGGGCAGCTGCTCTGGCTGAGAAGTTGGGAATAAAACGCCTGTACCACCCAACCAGTCCCAAGAAAGACCGCACCCCCTTCTTTGTTGTAGGCCGCTCTGCAGTTTTAACGGCCTCCACCTTTCCAAACTGAGGCCGGATCACCCCACGCCCCAATACATACCCCAGGTACTGAGTCTCCTCTTAAGCCAGAACACACTTATCAGGCCGCATGGTCAGCCCCGCCCCCTTGATCCTCATCAACACCTCTCGCAGATGGTGCAGGTGTTCCTACCAGGTGTCGCTGTAGACTATGATGTCATCAAGGTAGGCGGCAGCAAAACCCTCAGCCCCCCTCAGGATACGGTCCATCATCCTTTGGAACGTTGCTGGAGCTCCATGCAAGCCAAAAGGCAACACAGAGAACTGAAAGTGCCCAAAGGGTGTCTTGAAGGCCGTCAGCTCCCTGCTGTCTTCCGTCAGTGGGACTTGCCAATACCCCTTGCAGAGGTCGAGGGTACTGAGGTATTTCGCTTTTCCTAGCCGCTCCACCAAGTTGTCCACCCGAGGCATGGGATAGGGGTCAAACTTGCTGACACTGTTCACCTTCCTGAAGTCCAGGCAGAACCTCAGGCTGCCATCCTTCTTGGGCACGAGAATGACGGGGCTACTCCACTCACTCGTTGAGGGCTCTATCACCCCGAGATCCTGCATGGCCTCTAGCTCCTCCCTCAGGACTGGCAGAAGGCGTTCAGGGACTCGATACACTGGCTGGCGAATGGGTTTGGGGTCTGTAAGGGTGATGTGGTGCTCCACCAGGTCTGTCCTCCCTGGCTTGTCCATAAAGAGCTGATCTGGTAGGCATTGTAGGAGTTGTTCCCTCTGCTCCTCTGTCAGATGCTCCAAATCCAGCTCACTCCCCTGCTGGGCACTGGGGAAATACTGCTCTGTGACCTCCTCTTCTTCCTCAACGGCACGGACATACAGGGTCTGCTGTGGTACTGCTGGTGTGGATAGTGGTAGCCTGGCATGCCACTTCTTTAGCAGGTTGACATGGAAAGTCTGCAGTGGTTGTCTGCTGTTGGTATGCAGACCTCATAGGTCACTGGCCCCATCTTCCTCTTGACCTGGTAAGGGCCCTGCCACTTAGCCAACAGTTTATTCTCTGATGTAGGCAAAAGTAACAGGACTTCCTCACCCGGCTCAAAGCTCCGTGTTCTGGCAGCCCTGTTATACCAGACCTTCTGCCTGGCCTGTGCCCGCAGCAGATTCTCCCGTGCGAGAGCCGTGGTCTTCTCCAGCTGCTCCCTCATCCTCAGCACGTAGGACACCACATTCATCCGCCTTGGCCTCTCTGCTCCTTCCCAGCTCTCTCGCAGCACATCCAGGGGTCCTCGGACATGATGGCCGTAGAGGAGCTCGAAAGGTGAGTATCCTGTAGACGCTTGAGGCACCTCTCGGTAGGCGAACAGGAGGAATGGCAGCCACTTGTCCCAATCTTTGCCTGTGTCAGAGACAAACTTCCGCAACATGCACTTTAGGGTATGGTTGAATCGCTCAACTAAGCCATCAGTCTGAGGGTGGTAAGGGGTGGTTCGTACGCGTCTAATCCCCAACAGCTGATAAACATGCTGCAAAGTTCTGCTCATAAAGTTTGGGCCCTGGTCTGTCAACACCTCTTTTGGGATGCCTACATGTGAAAATAAGCGCAGCAACGCACTAGCTACTTGTTTAGCGGTGACCTCTCGTAGTGGGTAAGCCTCAGGGTACCTGGTAGCATAGTCACAGACAACTAAAATGAACCTGTTCCCTGTCTGACTTCTCTCCACTGGGCCTACCACATCCACTCCTATACGCTCAAACGGGGTCTCAATAATCGGAAGTGGAACGAGCGGTGCATAGGCTGTAGCTTTCCCTGCAGTAAGCTGGCATTCTGGGCAGGTTTTACAGAACTCTTTTACCTCATTAAACATTTTGGGCCAGTAAAAACGTTTTGAGATACGCAGCAGAGTTTTCATGTGTGCTAAGTGACCAGACCAAGGAATGGAATGCCCTATCTCTAGCACTTCCTTCCTACATGACTCAGGCAAGACCAACTGTTTCCCATCTTCACCTTCTCTATACAGTAAACCATTTTCAATAACAAAATTTTCTTTCTCTAGGAAATGTCTGCCCCTCTCCCCAGCTTGCTTGAAACAATTAGCTAAGGTAGGGTCATTTTGCTGAAGAGTAGCTAAGTCAGCGGGGAAAGTAACATCTGCACTAGTTAGCTCAGGCTGTGCTTCCTCCTCAGTCTCCTCAGCTGCTTGCAGCAATACTTCCCTCACCTGCTGTCTGCGCCTTGCATACCTCTCCTCCCTTGTTGGTCTAGCTTCCCCAACCATGTCTTCCCCATTAAAAGGCAAAAGCTGAAGCGTGTCCTGCACAATGTCCTGTGTACCCATAGCCCGGTTACCCTGCCGTGCCTGAGCTCTAGTGACCACCCCACACCAAGCAGTCTGCTGCACTAGGTCAGGTAGAATAGGCATATCAGTGCCTAGGAGGATGGGATATGGCAAGTCCCTACTTTCATGAGGTAGACCTGTTTATTGACCTCTATGTACACCTCAGCTGTAGGGAGCTCAGTCCTATCTCCATGTACACAGAAAACCGCTATGGGGTCCTGGTCATTCCAAGTATCTCTGGGGATGTACTTAGCTTGGACTAGTGTGCATGAACACCCTGTATCCACCAGTGCAGACAGTGGCTTGCCATTTAAGATAACAGAAATAACAGGTTCACAAGCCTGGGATACTACAGAAACCTGAGGGGGCCTTGGAACATAGCAGAGATTAGTTGTCTTAGGCTTTTTCACTGGACAAAATTGGCGTGTGTGCCCGACTTCCCCACAGTTAAAACACACTATATCTACTTTGCTTTGCTGCTGTGGTTTGAAGGTGGAAGGTTTTGGTGTATGAGGCCTAAAAACACTGCTCTGGCTCTGGCTATGTGTCTGCGCTACAGAACCACCACCTTTCCCAAACCCCTCAGACTTACCCCTGGCAGGTTGCAGCAGGCCAGCGTAGCGGTAGGTTCCAGGTCCCTTGTGAGCCGCGAGGTAGGTCTCCACCAGCTTTGCAGCCTCCGCAGCAGTGGTGGGCTCCCGCTCCCTCACCCAGGTCCTCACCTCTGGATACAGGACTCGTAGGTACTGCTCAAGGACCACAGTCTCCATCAGGGCCTCCTTCCCGCTGCTGTCGTAGCGCACCCACTTGCAAAATGATTCTTTCAGGCACGTGTACAGCTCCTGCGGTGACTCATCCCCTGGTGTCTCCATGGCACGGAAGCGTTGGCGATATGTCTCTGTGCTGATTTCGTATTTCTTCAACACAGCCTCCTTCACGAGGTCGTAGTCCTTGGTATGGGTGGGACTTATGGCGACAAATGCACTCCTGGCTCTGCCCGTCAGTAAAGGAACAAGTCGAGTAGCCCAGTCCTCTTTTGGCCACTTGTACGCCACAGCCAGTCTTTCAAAGGTTGTTAAGAAGTGTTCAATATCATCTTTGTCTTCCAGCTTTGCTAGCCGGGGCTCCCAGTCTAACACCCCTGTGGCTGGTCTTCGAGCAGCTTGTCGTGAGTGCTCCATGTCCAGCTGCAGTTGGGTGACTTGGTGGCTCAGGACTCTGTAATTCTGCTCCTGCCGCGATGCTTCCCTCTCCTGCCGTTCGTCATGCTCCCTCTGGAATGCCATGAAGCTCTCGAACATGTTTGCTAGGGCAGTCAGAGCGGCATCACCTCCAGCACCGGAAACGGATGTAGGCTTGGCAGACTCAGGTTCACCTGCTGTTGCACCCCCGCCGTCATCTGGCTCCTCCATGAGCTCTTGCTGGCCCTTCCTGGTAACAGGCATATGGCAGCTGACTGGCGGATGTTCCGTCTCTGTCCTCAGGTCGGCACTATCCCACTTCTGACACCACGTGTGACAGGGTGTACCGAGGGTGGAGGACTCAAAGGATGAGGTTTGCAGGTATAAGTGAAGATGGTGACATTTCTTTACAGGTGAATGGTGACATCAGTGACAGTGCAGGAGTATATATATATATATATATATATTTACAGAAAGAAAAAGCAAAAACTATACAAAAACTGAAAACCAAAAACTAAGGGGAGGAAATATAGCTAGTACACTTGGCTAAACCCACAATGAGGCCCAAGCACAGAGCCACTCCCATCCACCTTTCCAATTCACACGCACAAGAACAACCAAGAACAACCAACAACAACCAACAACAACCAACCAACCAACAACCCCGAGGTGCTCTAAACACCCTGTTTTATAGGTGTAGCCCCTCCCACCAGGCACCTTCCATTAACAAAAAAAACAATCAACTACATATAACAGAAAATAACAAAACCAAACACATAAAACATGGCCATGATAAATTCAAATGACATTACAATTCAACACAACAACAAAGGAGGTCCTAACTGAAAAATAAACCAACAAAAGAAGCATAATTTATTTTTCCCCCCTTAACCTGGACTCAGGTGGACGCTTCCACTGCGCCCCCCTGCAGAAATACTACCTGGTGCGCCCCACTTCCTGTTTGGCAGTGGCTAGCCGAGACGCACCAGGTAACTACGTTTCTTTACCTTAATTTCTTTAAGTTAGTTAATCCATGCGTTTTTACATCAATACAAATCAATAAATGCGTTTTTACCGATTTTGCTTGTGTTGCTCTTTTGTGTTTAACCAGCTGCAGAAAAGGATGTTAGCCATTGTTAAAATACTTCACCGCCGCACAGACAGGCCTTATTCTATGTGGGGTAAAAGCGGTCTTTTCAAACAGCTCCACCGGTACTACACAGTACAGCACACAAACACATACACATTACTAACAGACGGCACAATCATCTTAACACACACTTATGCTAATGTAAAATGTTGCCGGCAGAAAGTACAGAGTGTGGTGTTGCGGTGTTTGTGTTGTGCGTCTGTAGCAATGTGAGTCTCGTCGTGGCGCTAGTCCGTGACAGAAACAGTAGGCAGCTCCCATGCTGTAACATTTCCAAGTAAATGCAATAATCACTGGACACTTTTTGGACCTTTTCTCAATCAAATAACCTATTTGGTTTGCTTGACAGGTTATAGATAAAGCAGCTTTTATCTCTAACATCTGAAGCATATTTTCATCACTCCAAACACAGTCTCTATAACAACACATTTTATAACAACTCAGAGTTTTGTAGGCATAATATATGGTGTCATCAGCCATGTCTTTAATAGATAGCAATTTCCCCCTAACAACCATCCCTCCAGATAGGAAGGGATCCCTCTGGAAGCCTGCAGGAATGACAGAGTGAATCCCTTGAACCTCTGTTTTACCCGTTCTTGGCTGACAGGTGTAAACAAGAAAATTCAAAAATGAAAGAAGAGATGGATCCCATGTTCACAGCCGAAGATTGATACTTTACTTACACTGCCGGCCGTGGGAACACAAGCATGGAACAAAATGTTCAAAGATTACTTTGTGTGATTAACATTTATACAGTTTAAGGCAAATATATTAGCATGTGATGGCTCAGATATGGTAATGGGGAACCCTTTGTTCTGCAGACGGCAGATAACAGGCTGTTAACAGGAGGTGCCATTTGGCCCTGGTCGGATGCGGCAACATCACTTTGTAATTCTAATACACATTCTCAAACACTGTGCCGCTGTCCAAACCTGTCTCCCAACACAGGTGTTATGGGGAGTTGAATGCATGTAAGTAACATGCATGATCTCATAATGCTGTAGTTTAAAATGGTAAAGTTAATAATATATTTTAGAGATAGTTTAACTATTTGATCCCTGATGTGAAATTTTCATTATAACACAACCCATAAAATATGTTTGAATTATGTCTTTCTCTACTTTATTTACCAAACAATGTGTTGTATTGGCACCGAGCTATCATCAAACATCTGACGTGAGGAATGCCTTACTCCCCTCATGTCTTGATTGGTTCTTTTAAATCGGTGAAATCATATATCCAGACTCCAAACCTCAAGATATTTTCAAGCGCCATGGCAAAAATCCATTTTTAAATTATTTTTATGACAAAAAGGATACCTGTTTGACTAAACTACTAAAGAGTATCTGTAGCTATGCATGATCATTTACAGTAAAGTTATATATTGTTATACATATGGGGTTATTTATGGATTAATCATACAGGTTATGTGGCTATGTACAGTGTAGTTATAAGGGGTTATATACAGTGTAGTTATATGGGGTTATGTACAGTGTTGTTATATGGGTTTATGTACTGTGTAGTTGTATGATCAGGTGAAGCTGTTGTCTTGTGACTCATCTCCATCTTCTCTCTCCACTGCAGAGCCGTCTGCTCCAGAGAGGCTGAGGGTGGAGGAAGTGAGGAGCAGTTCAGTGAAGCTGCGCTGGGACACTCCCACTGAGATGGAGGGAGTCTCTTACATCTTTAGCATCATCTACACCTGTGATGGAGAGGGACCCAAACAACAGACTACTGGTTCCAAGAGCAGTACAGCGGACCTGTGTGATCTGAAGCCAGGGGTGGAGTACAGCTTCAGCATCTGCACAGTGCTTCATAACGGCAACAGCAGCAGGGCCTGTTCAGCACAGGCACACACACGTAAGTATGGATATGGGGTATACAGGGAGGCTGATTGCAAGTTTGTATGAAATGGAGATCACCACCCAATTGCATATAGTTCTGTTTCTCCTATCACAAAGCTGGGTTACATTTTCAGAGATATATATCTAACTATTTCATGGTAACCTTACAGACCTCAGTCCCAGGTGGTGCATTCCCCAAAACATTGTCTGAAGTTTCTCATAAGGACCCTCAATGTTTTTTATTTTGTATTTGTTTTTGCTGTTCGATTTTTCATGCTCTTAGAATAAAATTTTTCAATTTAGGCCTAAGTTTATTTTGTAAATTTGAATGTCTGAATGGACATTTCCTGTACAAAAAGTCCAAATGCTGGTATTGCCATCATTCTTTTATTTTTGCCATGTGAAAGACATGGATGTGAGTATCATTTAATACAGTTTATATAAAATGCATTATATATGAGAAATAAGTGAGACACAAAATGTGTTAATCACACGTAAACGGTTTTTAAATATGAAATTAACAATAAAGTAGGGCTGGGACAATTGATCGAAATTTGGTATATTGCGATCCAAAAATATTACAGTCCATTTTGTAAGTCAGAAAATTATGTCATGATATTTGCTACTTTGTATTGTACCCTGGTATTTAACCACAAACGCGGTGATCTGTGATGATCTTACAACCACAAGATTTTTCTGTCTCTCCTCCAAATGAAGGATACATCGGTGTATCCTACTATGGAAGTCTTTTCACATTTCTGGGTGGCATCATTGTGCTCAGGACCATTCAGATTAAAAGACCATCCCAGAATATTTCACCTTCGAATATTTCTAAAATATGGTAAGGGTTTGCCCAACACTTACGTAGTCTAAGTGCAAGACCAGTAAAGGTAATCGGATAATTTACATTAATAGGGAAACATTACCGTTTGCTTTTTCAAACATATCCACATTGACATGATATATTCACATTTTTGAGTTGCAGATGGTAATTTTACCAATGTAAAATTGAGCAAGTTACTGTAGTGGCAGGTTTATTTATTACCTTACACATATGTTTATGTTAAATCTTGAGCAGAATGCGAGTAACTGACATTCATAGTTTAATGCATAAAAAGTGCTGGAGTCGGATGAGAAGTGCGATTGGCTTAGGTATCCACACATGGCCGGATTAAAACACCAGAGGTCCCCTGGGCAAGCAAATGCTAAGTGAATCTATGAGCAAGCAAGACTTGCCTACTAGTTAGCACGTTGGACTACCAAGCCACAATTAGCACATTTTCTTGAGATCATTAGTGGTTGATAATGCTGACTTTGCTGAACCATATCATTGCTATTTCAATAGCTTTATTAGCAATCATAATATAACAGACTAAATGGTTTTGGAGCCAAGGCAAAATAGAAATAGGGTCCGGATAATTTTTGTTCTGGAAGGGACGGGGGTTAAAATCTGCCAGCTGTCCACCAGCCCCTCATTGGCCCCTTTATTGTTGGATAGAGGGGCCAATGTTAATGGACTGACTGGTTTTCGTTTCCAGGGATGGGGGGCCAGATAATCCACACAATCCACTGGCACTTTATGGGGCCCCATTGGCAATTAGGGGCCCTAGGTGGCTGCCTACCAATGTTCACCTGCAATATGCAGTGTTTCTCCGACTGCTGCCCTGCCCAACCTGGTACTCCAGGTAGAGAGATAGTGTAGAGAGAGAGTCGCATCAACGGAAGTTCAAAATGCTTGATCGTCACATGATTCAGATAGACTTCAGATAGTTCCATGAAGTTCTTGGCAGGCAATTTGAATGCATAAATAGAGAGAGATAGAACTGTGATTTTTGGCATTTAGTAGTCAATAAATACATTGATTTACAATATTTATATAGCATACCTACATGTGTATGTAGTTACATCAATATGTTTTTTAAAAAGTAAAATTCAGTACTATTTGAGGATTAGTGTGAACAGCTGATGCTACCTGCCCTGTTGACATATTTTAGGTTAAGGTTGCCGACAGGTGACTATCAGTGATAGTCATAAATTCATTAAATAAATCTTGAATAAACTCTTATAAACTCAGAAACATGAATATTATGTCGAGCAGTTTGTCTGTACCCTTTCCTCCTTGTTGTCCTTGCATATAGTCTCCACTATATGGTTTGTTGTGCTGTATGGAGATGCTCCAATTGGATGCCATGCATCCAAAATCAACTGAGCTGCAACTTGATATAGACAGGTAATAGTCAACAAAATCACAAAGCCGAAAAACACTCAACCCATAAGTTACGTCTTTTTTTACTGTTTAGAAGTCTCAAATATACACTCCAATGGATATTCTAATTTCATCACCTCCACCCATCATTCTACCACCACACGTCCCAATGTTATATTTAACTAATATTTAACTCCCCCCACTCCACCAAAAATCATGTTTAGAAACATTTTCTCTGATTCCACAACTTTGGATGAAATGGCATTAAGAGAATTGAATTTATAATTAATAGGCTGTCCGTGGTTAATGTTATGTGTTTGTAACTTTCCTAATCTGTTATCGGTTAACATTCTCTAAATCTACTAATCTAGTGGTGGATAATCCATTAACATGCTTTAATGCACATGTTTATTTGATTCAGATTTGCTGATAATATACAATCTGATTCTTTAAACTTCTTACCCTGTAAAAAAGCATCACAAACGGTCTATTCTGCTGCAACTGTACTGCACTACGAGTAATCGCTGCTAACTTCCGGGAACTATTGAGAGGCTCCACGATCTGCCATTGCTGTAAAAAAAATTGTCCATTGGAGAGAACATGGCTCTGCCCCAGGGGAAAGACTGGCATGTAATACAGGCTTCTACATTATAATGGACTGGCCCGGATCAAGTTTGTCCTTGTGGCTGCAGGCAGTTATCAAATGTCTTTATAAGAATTTCTTAATCTTATAAATCTAATCCTTCTTAATTTTCTATTGTCTCATAGAGAGCTTTATTCAAATGAGAATTTATTTTTGTATTTTGCATGCCTGAAAATTAAATTTCCATTCTGACTATTCATACTTTGTCACTGAACTATTATTAGGCTCTATCGAATCGTGTTGATATCTAATCGTGAACCTGATATCATATCAAACCGAATTGTGAGATAACTGTATCGTCCCATCCCTATTCAATAGCTAAGTGTAATAACATTAGCAAGTGGTTTCCAAAGGAAAAGGAATTTAGACGACAGACACATGAAATAGTGTTTAAACAACTTAATTTCTGTCAGTGAGAGGTAGCCGTGACCACAAATGCATTTAAATTTGTATTATGGTGTACCAGCTCCCTCCCATGATAATACTTGGGGACTGTTTGACGGTTTGAAAACAATGAATACCACCCAACCCTAATGTGAATTTGTAAAGCAACACGGGGCAACAAACAATTCTAAAGAGGCCTAATAGCTGGTGCCCAAATTGCTGGTGCATCGGTAACTAAAACTGCAAAATTATTTAATGTGATGAGGATAACAATGTCAAAAATTATGACAGTGCATGCCAAACACAAATAAGTTGCACAGGCAAATAGGAACAGTGGTGGCAAGTCAAAAATGATCAACAACAAACAGCCACTTCACAGGATATATGCGAAAAATTCCTGAGCAGTGGCCTCAAAAATAAACATTGTGACCTTCACAAAGCTGGTATTCTTGGCAACTCTGCTATTTGGAAATCAATAAAGTGCTTATAACATGTCTCTGAGAGAGAGGACCATAAACATCACCAGTAATGAATCAGAGGGCAGAATGATACACTGAATCCAGGGAATTTAGGATAGAAGAAGCTACATGCCTGTAAATAACATCACCATAATCTAAAACTGACAGGAATACTGCTCCAACAACCCTTTTTCTTCAAAACAGGGAAGCTGGATCTATTTCTATTTAAGAAACCAATTGTTTGTTGTAATTTACTGACAAGATTGTCTACATGATGCATAAATGTACATTTTTTATCGAGCCAGATACCAAGGTATGTATATTCTGTAACTTTTTCAATACTGTGTCCATTTACAGTAGAGCTATGTAGGTTACTGTACAATAGTCCCCCCCGTATCTGCGGTTCCACAGCAACTGCGGTTTCAGTTATCCGCGGTTTACCATGGTCCAAAAAAAAGGAAAATTCCAAAAATAAATGGTTCATAAGTTTCAAACTGCCCGACAAGCAGGCTGTAACATGGCGAAAGTATGTTTTTTCATTGTTCCTTCATCCTTTGAGGGATATAAAAAACATGATTTTCATTGCTCCATCATCCCTTGATACATGATACTTTTTCATTGCTCTATCCTCACTTGAGGATTAGGCTAAAATGTCAGAATTCCTTTCATTCATTTGATCGAGAGAGAGAGAGGTAGAGAACAGTACTGTATGATAATGTACAATGTGCTTTGTTATTACTGTATTTAATGTTGGTAATGTCTTACTGTGTGTAATTTATCAGTTAAACTTTACCATATGTCTGTATGTGCAAGAAAATCACGTAACATATGTTGTCCGCAGATGGTTCGCTGTTACCCATGTTTTCGGCAATCTGCAGTCGGTCTTGGAATGTATTCCCTAAATAGAGTAGTCCATAACTCTAGAAAACAACATAAACTTTGCTTTGTGTTTATTCAAGGCTAATTTCAGATCTATAGAAGCATCTTGCAAGGCGTTAAAGGACGACTGCAGGTTCTCAACAGCAGATTAAATAGAGACAGAAAAACAATACACAGCAGTACAATCTGCATAAAGATGGGCATGGCAACCAGTTACTGCGGAAAGTATGTAATTATTGTATATGGAAAACAAAACAGGACCCAGTATGGAGCCTTGTGGGACTCCTGCTGTTATCAGCAAAAACTTAGCTTTGACATTTCCCACTTTCACACACTGATATCTCAGGTACCCTCTAGAAGCTTTTTAATCAAAACTAATACTGTATAATCTTTGTGACAACATTGAATGGTCAACTGTGTCGAATGCCTTTGATAAATCAACAAAAAGAATAGCACAGTATTTTCTTCTGTCTTCAGCAGATGCAGTATCCTACACAACTAAATTAGCAGCTGTGATGGTGCTATGCCCAGATGTGAAGCCAGGATTGTATGGGCTTAGTACTTAGAGAGAAATACTTTACTTGATTATTAACTACACCTTCTAGGATGTTGGAAAGACAGCAACCTTTATTTATCAGATGATCATTTTTTACATTACTTCTGCCATCTCAAACAAGAGCAATGTTCCATAAGCTTGAAACTACACCAGATATAACAGAGGGCCAAATTTACTAAGGAATAGAAGCAGCAAAAAAATATTCACTATATAGCGACACTTTTGCGGTCGCAAACACCGAGATATTAACAGCCTATTTACTAATACTTGGTCTAATTATACAATCAAAAAAATTAAACGCTCTCATGCAATTTTGCGGTAGGAGATGCCCATAAAAATGGTTAGATATGACATGCTTATACACCCAGCTAACAAGTCGATGCCAAATGGATACAGAGAACCAGGCAAAGCTGTGAGGGAACCTTGAGAAAAATTAAACTTAAATTTACTGATCAGGTAACAGATATAATGTTCAACGAGGCAAAGCTTCATAATGCCGTATTACAGCATAGGAATGAAACACCAACCAACAGGAGAAGGTTTCGGAGTCAATGTTAATTTTGGCAGGTATTTTAGATTTAGTCTTAGTCTTTACATGAAAATGCTTATTAGTTTTAGTCTTTTTTATCCTTCATAGTTTTAGTGTAGTTTTCTTCAACGACAACTCAAAATTTTTTACTCCAACTTTAGTCAACGAAAAGTTGTTACATTTTAGTCAACCTTTAGTCATTCATTTTAGTCAAAATATTTTCTCTCTTTAAACTAATTAAATTAGGCTAATACAGGTATGGGAATTAAGAATTAGAATTAAGGTCACCGGTTGTATCAAGTGCTGAAATATTTAAAGCAAAACTTTGACACTTTTACTTGTGTAATATCCGGATTCCTTACCTTAGTTGGATATCTCTAGCCTAGCCTCTCCCATCAATGCAATGCTGCTGTGATGTCCTTGCTGATATACAAAGTAAAGATGTGGTAACATAGTGGAGTGTTCTTTACTCCAAGTGAAAATTGACAAAGAACTGGAGAACCAGGAAAGCTTCTTCATATTTTGGATTTGACTGACAATAGATCTAGATCTAATTTATCCTGTACAGCTGATTTTAGGAGTGTCTTAGAAACTACAATAGAAGAGAAAGTGTCTCCTCCAGTTCATGTGATCACCAAAGTTGCTACTTACAGTTTGCAAGATTTTCAGTTTGTTTATTCACCATAATGTTGGCACTAAATGAGTGCGGTTTGCTTTTTTCCAAGACTGATGGTTGATTATAGCCCTATTCAGATGGGATTAATTTTACATGGTAAGGTAAGGTAAGGTAGGGTAATTTTATGTTTTATAGGTGCTACTAGGTGATTCTCGTCCCATCCAGATCAGCAATGTCTGTGTTTTTCTCCCTCCTCCGTGGAGAAAATTACAGCCTGAATTGCTTACTGTTTTTTTTGACAAACTCAACGGTGGTATGACAATTTTATTCCCGTCCGGACAGACATCTCCGTAATTTTAAGCAACTGCCGTGTAATTACTTATTTAAATAGGCTCTTGTGGTTTGGAAAACATTTTTTGACTGTTGTTGCATACTGAACTTTGTATTATTGTATTTTGCGTGCATTTTGCGAAACCTCCAAAACCTGCAATGATGGCAGCTTTTGAAGAGGCTCTTGAAGGTTTATCTGGCCATTGTATCAAATGCAGCTCATCTGAAAACTTTCCTCATTGGATGCCCATTAGGAGGAGAAACAAAATAACATCAACCAACAGGGCCCGATCCCGAAAGATGATAAAATGCGTTATTGTAATGATAGCTATGATGTAATTATTGGGGTCGTAGCTGGAAATATCATACATCCCATGTGAAGTTTTATCTAGTCTAGATGCATAAGTTTTATCGCAGAGAAGCCATGCAAATATTCCATTACTCCACCTCCCCATGTAAAACTAATCCAGTCCGAAAAGAGCTTATGTTGGCAATGTTACAACTGCAAGAAGTAAAGAGACAGAGACGGAGATGTTACGTGCAACCACTCAACAGAGAAAAAAACAGGTGGAGTCCACAAATTCTGGTCAGACTGATGTGCATGATAAACAAAAAGATATACTTTATTTACTTTTGAACATCTGCTGACCAGTTTGATGATCTTGAATATTGCTTTCCTATAGTTATATGTCTTCTACACTGTAGTTAAACATTTTTGTTTCATTCAAAACCTTCTGCTGCCACTAGGTGACCAATCAGAGTGGAGTTCAGGCCGCAGACAAGAAATGTTGGCATGTCCACAATCAAGAAAAGAACACAAAAAGAAAAAAGCTTCCTTTGTTTTGATTCTACATTAGTTTTATGGTTGATTTGGTTCCAAAAAATATTTATTTTTTAATTCTTACCAAGTGTTTGTTAGAGCACAATTAATCATAATTTGTTACTGTAAATCATGTATTTTAATAGTTCATTTTTGTCATCAATTCATGGCCCTACTCTGAATACAGTGTTCTCTCTTATAACGTGATCAGTATTATGTTATGTACTTTAAACATAGTGGTTATTATGAACAATATTGGCTCTCAAAAATTGTCATAATCTAAAGCCAAAATTTATGCTTAGTACTGACATTGACATAATACTGACTGGTTTCCTCATGATCTTAGAACTACTGTACCACCTAATTGTAATCCAAAAGAGTGGCATTTTTATTTTGATAATTGCAGTAACAAAAAACAGAGGAGGCATTTTAATTAATGATTGTACTTTAATTAAAATTTTAAATCCATTTCTATATCATCTGTATCAAAAACATTTGAATGCGTTTATATGATGTTTTTTCTATTTACATGTGAATTGTGCTTTAGGGATATTTAAAAATGTTGCTATAATTGGTTCAAGCAAGGCCATAGGTTGCTTCAGTAATTAATGTTAAAGCAATTCATGTTAACCGTTTTTACCCTGCCTCCATGGTGCAGTTTTGACCCATCCAGTCTCAATACTTGGAAACTATTCACTGCACACACGTGGTTGTAGATTTAAATTAAAGAAGACTGAACTAATTTATGTCAAAGTACGTACAAGCTGCACATATCTATATTAAAATATAGAATGACTGCTGTTTTTGTCAGTTGTCACTGAGTATCTTGATTTCAAAGTCATGGAGTAAGCCAGAATTACCTTGTGTTTGTGCCCAAACATAATGTCAATGTGTAACATGTTTCAGAAAGTAATGTGCCGGAATTCAAAATCCTAAAATCCTTCAAAAAGTTTCTCCAAAGCTAGGCTCATAAAGTATGTCCCTGAAGTGTCAAATTTTCTAAGTAGAAAACCTACATTTCTTTTTGTCCAGGCGTATAGTTAATCAGAAAAGTTGATGTTTTTGTTAAAACTGATAGGTAGTTTAAAACTATAAGGGTGAGTTATCCATTTTGGAGAGGTATTTGGTAACTTGGCTATGCTTTATAAAAATTGTCATACGTGTGTAAATACATAAAGATTGCTTTTTCTTAACATTTTCTATCTCAGATACACAGATGTTTTCCATTTAGAAATATTTGGAGAGCTTTTACAACATTTGAGCACAGTAGCCATTTGGCATTAAACTGCACCACAAACCCGTTCCAAATTCTGAATAAGCATCATTTTACATCTGTGATTTGGGTGATGGCCATTGCACTTAAAGAAGGCTACCCACTTCAAGAAGGTATCCTTGTGTCACGGCCTCCCTGGGCAGAGATACCGCAAGCTCAGCCTAACCGAGTTTTTCCTCCACCGTTACTGTTAGCGTTGTCTAGGGTTGTATATTTACTGTATCTCCGCACTCCCCAGGGTGGCGTGCAGCTAAGACACTCGGTTTGCTTGCTTACAATCATAAAAGAAAGGTTGACGTTACCTGGTTCCCCGCTGGAGCTTCTCTTGCAACGGCCAGCTCTATCGGGTCGCTCGGCGACGGACAGCCCGGACTTCGGGTTGTTGCGAGGTGCAGTCGCTGCCCTCCAGCAATCGGTTCGTTCAGTTTTTGTTTTCTAAAAGATCCCCTTTCGATTAGCTGCGGTAATTGGTTGGTTGTAGAGGTGCTGTTCACACAAGGGAAAACGTAGATTCCGGTGTCCGTGTTCTCCAGGAATTCTAAAGTCCCGCTCCAGTGGCGTACATGCAGCCAGCCAGAAAACACACACGTGCCCCTTTGCCGCGCTAACCACACCGGATATACCGTCACCCCAGCCGCATCACTGGGTCACTGGATCAAACCATTCTCATTAAACAATGTCAACCATAATTGTATGCAAGCAAACTGAAATGTTCTTGGGGATCCACTAAGTATAAAATTTATTATTATGATTAACAAAAACAATAATTAATAATTCCGACAGGCCACCTAGTCCATCATCCTGGCACTCTTACAGGGTTATCAGGGGATTGCACTAGGAAATGGCCTGTCTGTTACACTAGTTATCAACAGAATTGAAGATAAAAGATTTACAACAGTGCATATGATTTGGAAATCTGGTAGGTTTGTATTAATTTGCAATTATTCTCAAATATGTGGATTTTTCCAGTGAGTCTATAACAGCTGCGCCTACCTCTTGTAGAAAACTTAAGTTAATTTCTCTTCACTTAGTGATTCCACAAGCAGAATGTGGTGATTGGCGGTGGCCAAGCTACAGTACTTGGCACCTGCTTATGGGGGTGTCCTCTCATACTCCTCTTCACCTAGGAGTGGCCATTTTTTATTACCTACAATGGATAACCAGAAATAGGTAATTTGCACATTATAAGTACATTCATTGGCAATATCACTATTTCGGCTGGTGACAACCAAACAACAACTTGAAAGTATTTTTTGTGATGACTTTAACAGATAGAATTGTTAATAAGTGCAAGCTCTGTTTCTTTTGGATTAATTCTCCCAGGCATGTTTCTGTTTCACAAATTTACTGTCAATACATGCCAGATATTGGGACTGTGTTCGCACTTAAGTCGCACCTACACAGAATTGAGACTCGACTCGCAACTCATCCTAAAATGACTTGAGACTCGACTACAACTCATCAATAATGACTCGTGAACAATTAAAAAGACTGCCAAATGCCATCGTGAAAATGATTATGAAAAATAATCATTGGTCACAACCTGGCCCCCAACACCTGTAAAGTTTGCGGTACTAAAATGAAAGATGCTGGAGCAACCACAACTTCATCAGACACCTGAGAATTCATCCAGAAAAGTCAGTTTTTCTGGATGAATTTTTTTTTAATTTACCAGCTGAGTTTATCACCAGAGCTGATGCCACCACTGCTAGCTAACCTATTGGGTGACAGCAATTCAGAGTAATGTTCACATCACCATTTAATCATCATGGTAGCTCAAAATTGCTTATCTTGTTGAGTGTAGCAAAGTTGTAGCGACGTTAGTTTGAATTTCAAATGGTTGATGTCAAAAAACTATGCAAGCTAAAAAACCACTAGCTATGTAACATTTAACGTTAGAGCTACTCCGAGCTGTGCTGCTGCTATGAGCCATTAAGATGGTTTTGATACTGCTAGTTTTTTTTCCCCGATGTCAGTGTAGTGGAGCATGTATTAGGCTAAATCCACCAAGCTTTAATGAGCAAGCTTGCTTTAATAAGTAAAGGTGTGTTGAAATATTTTTGCTAATTTCCTTTCACAGAATAGCCTAGATTTAGCCCAGTTATATCTCTCAAACCAAGAGCTGTACTTGCCCACCTATCCCTCCTAGACAAGTACAGGGGTGAGCAAATATGTAGTCTGGACACCTGCGCTATCAGATTACAGCTTGAGACAAACTTCAGGTTGGCTTGAAAAACCAGGCATTTAGCCACCTCAGTTTTAATTTTGTGGTCAACGTAGTTTACACAAGCAGCGGCATTTTCAATTGAACTGTTATGTGTTATGTAATGATGTTTTCATCTAGAGCATGAGCAAAGGGTTGCACTATTTTAAACACCTTTGAGTATCATCTTTAAGCTCCATATGCAAGCTGGGCAGCAAGTAATTTAAATGTCTTATTAGGCATGTAGTAACGTGCACATCAGTATTCCAGTGTCTTACACATATGAACTGTATATATTTTTGCTTGTTTGTAATAAAAGTTAGTATTAAAAGCTAGTGAAGAACCTTGAGATTTGCACTTCGTTGCACGTGGTCTTGAAATGATAGATCAATTCGCTATTGTTACGTGCCCTCATTATTATGCAATGATATGTTGAACCCCCTATTGGTTATTCCTGGTACTGCAAGTTTCTCTCCAGAGAATGGTTGTTGCCTGATTGGACAACTGGATGATCACTTCAATCAAGTTCACCTGCTGCTCCCTACAAAAAGGCTTGAGCTTCAGAGAGAAGGGTTCCAGAGAGAGAGAGGCTGCGTTCCAATACTCATATTCGTCTCCTCCTTTCCTCCTTTCCTCCCCTCCTTTCCTCCTTGCCCCGGAAGCTGATTATGTGTCCTCCTTTCCTCCACTGTTCCAAAGCGCAATCTCGCCTCCTCCTTTCCTCCTTTCCTCCACTCGTTTCCTCCCCTCCTTTCCTCCACGTATTTCCGGCATACTTCCGGGGTAGGAAAGGAGGGGAGGAAAGGAGGAGACGAGAAAAAAAGTATTGGAACGCAGCCTTGAAGTGGTCACAATGGGGTGGTATTGGGGGAGGGAGGGAGGGAGGAGGCTTGGGAGCATGTAGATATTGCTCTGGCCATTGACCTATCAGGAGCCGCTGAAGGAGGGGCATAGTGGCAGAAGGGGGCGGGGGTTTTACTTCACTCAATGGGAGTGACAGACTAAGAGAAACAGGGGCTGCGTTCCAATACTCAAATTCGTCTCCTCCTTTCCTCCACTCGTTTCCTCCCCTCCTTTCCTCCACATACTTCCGGCATACTTCCGGGGTAGGAAAGGAGGGGAAGAAAGGAGGAGACGAGAAAAAAATTATTGGAACGCAGCCAGAGGCTTTGTCAGCTTTATTACAGTGCCTTGTAATATTGTACATTGTAATATTGTACATTGTCCTTTTCCTTGTGTTGTACAGAAAAAAAAATGAAAATTATTGAGACTGACCATTATTAGGGGCTTACATAAGTAATTTATATATTCTTTTCCTCAGACCGGGATAAAGATAAAGGGGAAGGGAGGTAAGAAAGCCTGCAGAAGACTTTTCTTTGTTCTTTTTTTTTGTAAGTGTTTCGGAGCTAGGGAAGAAAAGTACCCAGATCAGGGCCCTAGACTAGGGTTTTTTTTTTTTTTTTGGTTTTGTGTCCTCATTGTTTCTTTTGAGTGGTCGTTGTGTCTTTCATTTGAATCTGTTTGACTCTTGAACAAAAAATAAAAATACGTTTTCTTAACCCTTTACAGTATTGCTAAGCTGCATTACTGTTCATTCCGTTTTGGGGCTCCTCCTGGGTATTACCCCGGAGGTGGAGATTAAGTGGGGATGTAACCGTCGGGAGCTGAATATTAATGAGGAGGTGTGGCTGCTTGTGTTGTAACCTTTTTTGTGCTTGCAGTCTTATGTAGGTCTGAGTTGCAGCTTTGGTGCAAAGGCAGTAACTGGCCTTTGTAATTCCTCTCTAGATCCCTTGTGTTTTTTTTATGTGTGGTTCATAATTGTGACCCTTGGAAATTGCTTGCTTTTTAGTCTAGCTTTGTTGGTTGCCTGGCTTGTGTGTTTGTTGTATTGTCATTTTCATGATGGAATTTGACTTGGCTTCTTTTGTGGAAAATCCCACTCATGACCAGTTGGGCAGGTGTAAGAAGGCAGAGTTACTGGCTGTTGCCGAGCACTTTGGTGTTGATATTCCCTAAGGCAGTGAAAAAGCTGATATAAAAGACATCATTACATCAGTGTTAATGGAACAGCAATTGTTGCCTTATGCTGGTGCCACTGGCCCTAAGGATCAAACCATTAGGCTGAAAGAGCTTGAAATACAAATGGCAGAAATCAAGGCCCGTGAAAAGAGAGAGGAATGGGAGTTTGAATTTAAGAGACGTTTAGATCAACTTTGTTGCATTCATTCGAAACATTAAACTTGTTCCCTCTTTTAATGAGCGGGAAGTGGACGTGTTTTTTTACTTTGTTTGAGCGTGTTTCGCTCGTTTTGTTTAGCCCATATCTTCATGGAACTTGTTACAAAGCGCTCTTAAAGGAAAAGCACAGCAGGTGTTCAGTTCACTGTCCAATGCTGAGTGGGCAATAAATGACATTGTGAAGGCGGCTATTCTGAGAGCATATGCTTTAGTACCTAAGCCTACAGACAGAAGTTCAGGGGCACGTTTAAATCAAACAATCAAACCTATGTTGGGACCGCAAGAGACAAGGAACATATGTTTAATTGCTGGTGCACCTCTCTGGGTGTGAAGGACTAAGATGCACTTTGTGAATTAATCCTCCTTGAGGAATTTAAAAACTGTGCACCTGAGGAAATAGTTTCTTATTTAAACAAACACAAAGTTGTCAAGTTGCAGGAAGCTGCTGTTTTAGCTGATGAGCTGGTACTTGCGCAAAAATCTGCAGAGACAGGCAAACAAGCTGCACTGCAAAATGGCAGTTTGCCGCTTAAGACTGCAGCAAAAACCTCACCAGTCACAGATAAATTGTCCTCCGTAGCACCTGCCACTAATGAGAATAGGCTATTGGTAAAGACAACTAGCCTGTATGTTTTTACTTCACCAAAAAGGGCATATGCTTGCTGATTGTGCCATTTTGAAAAGCTGTCTGTTGCCCTTGTGTCCACCCGTTCAGCGGGGTCACTCCCTGTAAAGCCATGCTTAAAGTCAGCATCGTGTACTGCTGTGTACAAACCGTTTGTTTCGGATGGGTTTGTGTCTCTCTGATTTGAGTCCACTAAGCGTCCCGTGAAAGAACTCGGGGACACAGGTGCGGCTCAGTCTTTTATTCTAGAAGGGGTACTGCCCTCGACCGATGAAACCTCCGCTGGTTGTAGTGTTGTAGTCCAGGGCGTGTAAATGGGTTTCATTCGAGTGCCTTTGCACAATATAGTGTTGTCTTCCGAGCTGGTCTCTGCTCCTGTGATTGTTGGAGTAAGACATAGTCTACCTGTAGTGGTCCGAATTCTGTATCACAGAAACATCCTGATGCGTTTCCTGCTTGTGTCCTAACTTGAGCTGTCCAAAAAGTTGGCGAGTGCTGACAGTTGTGATACTGGAATGAGAGATCACATTGATTTGTGTGACACTTTTCTTGCTAATCCCTTGCTAATCGCTTTACCCGCTTGTTGTCAAAGATGTGCAAGATGAGCCTGAAGGTCTGAAATTTACACAGGAGTTTGATAAATGTGCTTTAACATGTGAACAGTTTCTTTTGGAGCAAACCAAAGATCCTGAACTTGCTCCTCTGTGCTGACCCTTTTACTTTTAGCCAGATTGCTGATGTGCCTGTGGGGTACTTTGTGAAAGACGGGCTATTGATGCGCAAGTGGAGACCACCTATTGCTCCTGCCTCTGATAAGTGGTGTGTAGTCACGCAGCTTGTTGTTCCTTCTGTTTACCGTGCAGACATTGTTGCCTTAGCCCATGACTCTGTCATGTCTGGACATGTAGGTGTCAATAAAATGTATGACCGCATTCTGCGTCACTTCCATTGGCCTGGTATGCGAAAAGAAGTTGCTGCATATTGTAAGTCCTGTCATGTTGGCCAAATGGTGGGCAAGCCCAATCAAAAGGTGCCTGTCGCCCCTTTGTGTCCCATTCCGGCCGTTGAGGAACCCTTTTGTCAGGTGATTTTTGATTGGTGTTGGTCCGTTGGTCCGTACTCGGAATAGTAATTACTGTTTGCTGATGCTTCTGTGTGCCTCTAGCTGCTTTCACAAGGCAATACCATTGAGAAAAATCACAGCTCCTGCAATTGCCAAGGCTTTATTCAATTTTTTTTTCTTTTTTTTTGGATTTCCTTTGACTGTGCAAACTGACCAGGGTTCAAACATTTTTGAACAGGTACTGAAACAGTTGGGTATCACTCTTTCCATTTCTGCTTTCTCTCATCCTGAGTCACAGGGAGGCCTTGAGAGGTTTCATAAGTCTCTTAAGAATATGTTAAAGGCCTATTGTTTTGAAAGGGTTGCTGATTGGGATCTGTACGATAATGTCATTCCTAATATTGAGTATAGTCACAAGATCATAGCTCCCAATTTTCTTAATTGTCTTTAACCAATGATGGAGTGGATTTTAGCCATTCTATATCTAGATTTTTTTGAATGATTAATAAAACTGTATGCATGTTGTTACGATGAGTTACATTGCTAGCTCCTCTTCAATTTTACTAAGGATAAAAGTTGAAACTTAGTCTAGTTACCATTAGCCAGTAAACTAGAGTAGTTTCATTCCACAGAATGGCCTAGTATTAGGCTAGTTACATCCCCCTTAAACCAAGGTTGTACTTGCCCAATGAAATGGCAGTGTGCAATGGGCCCATTCTAATCTGAATTTGTGTGTCCAACAAATTCACCCTTTGCTCTCCCCTATTCTTCCCATGACCCTGAGACCACACTGCCATACTCTATATATTATTATGCATAAAAGATGTCATATACACTTTTGGTTCCTATATCTTCAACTTGCAATTGTACTAAATCATATTGAATTATTTAGATAGCCATATACTGTTCGGCTGTACCATGCTGGAGACTTGAGACATGACTCAGACTCATTACAAAAGACTTGAGACCTGACTTGGACTCGTCCTCAGAGACTTGAGACTTGACTTGGACTTGCATTTGATGAGGTCTGAACATCTCTGATACATGCTACAAACATCTTATGTTGGAACTGAGCTGCCTTATTTATTTGTATCATTTATTTACTTTGAAAGTGTGACAACCCATGAGCTTTACATTTAATGACTGTGATAGCAATAAAAAGTGATTCAGGTAAAACATGTGTAAGAAGACAAACTCCCAGGAAGTGAAACACCGTCACCTCCTCTCACCCTAGGAGCAGAACTGGGAAACTAGACAATCTTAGAAACGAGACAAAAAGCAAAGTACAGCTGGGCGTCACCTAAAAGGGGGGGATTCACTTGTTTAACAATCTTGAAAGCGCCAGTGAAATGGGGACTTAGCTTTTTGGAAGGGAGCTGTCGTGGCAAAAATATCTTTAAATAATAGAGAACGGTCAAAATTGTCTTTGTCTTATTTAATATTCCAATATGGGAGAAGAAGTACATTCAGCAATGCATCAGCTCTGTCCAAATAATATAGTGGACAGCACCTTTCTTATACAGTCAAAGTCTGGGCGAGGCATCGTTAGTTTACCTTTGTCTGATTGGTCTAGGGGTATCATTCAATCATAAAGTACTGATGATAGCAAAATCTGTACAATTCAACCAGGCTCAGACTGATCATTAACAGAATGAAGACCTCGCAATGAACACAAGATACTAGGGGTTTATACAGAACAAAGCACAGGTGAAACAAATCCAGGGGCAAGAAACAGGCCATATTATGGTTTGGGAGAGTCCATTCAATACTCGGGGGAGGGGGAGCAATGGGATCCTTGTGAGGGCATAACAACTTGATACTTGACAAGTATGAGTTACTGTCATTTTTTTGCACATTTTCTTCAGTAGTTTTCTGAATAATGTTGTAATTACATGTTAAATGATGCTGGGGGATAATGATAGTCTACCTACGCCAGCTGGGTCAGATATTCATGGCGTGGAAAACTGTGCATTTGGCAATATTCATGTACATCATATTAACACATATTTATATTTTCACACCAGAAATGCCAATGACCTCTGCCACCTTTTTTCCAGGTGGCATTTCTTCTGTCAATATCCCTGTTTAGCTGTAGAGCAGGATCATAAATCTCAGGGAAGCTTGAGACAGTGATGATAAGTTTATCCTCCATTTTATTTTACTTTCTGCGTCTCACTCTACCCGTAGAGTGAAAGTAGGATGTAGTGGTTACAGGTAGGTGATGTTCTCGTGCAGCAGGGTCAAAGTTCACTGATTTTAACTTCTTTGTGTTGCCCTGTCTGTTCACTCCACGCTGCTTGCAATCCCATCATACCTCGTGATAATGATTTGCCTGTTGTCATTCAAAATGGAAGGGGACGGACCCCTCAAGGCAAGCAAAATCACTTCCAGTGTGTCTTCACTGTAACTCACTAAAATGTTCTCCTCATGCTGCATGTACTTGAGTCAAGACAACAGTAGAAACTGTATGCAACTGGTGAGATTTTAAAGAGGTATCTTTGCTTATTTCTCAGGCACGGTACATAATTTCAAACTTCATTAAAAAAGGATATGCATATACTGTATAAATCTGTTCTCAAATCGGTAACATTATTGGTTATTCCTAAACACAAAACCAACCTTTTTCAAAATGCGACACTCTTAAAGTGACAAATCTTCTGTTGCGTGATTGACGTCATTTGACATCACCATTGTATTTTAATATATGGACACTGGAGAGTTTTTGGATGCATGCATGTAACATGTCTTTAACATTTCTTTAATTATTCAAACATATGTGTACAGTTAATAGTTTTTGGAGATATTGACACTTTAGTACTAATGAATAACTAGTAAAAGGTAGATGGAAAGCAGGGGTTATTGAAGAAATGGAAGAACATTTCTGGATTAAATAATATGTTTGAAAATGTGTGGTAAATTAATTTTAGACAGAATATATGGATGCGTTTGCCTTTTTATTTTTGATCATTTTTTTATTTTTTTGTCATTTTTACAGCATTAACATTAGTAACAAATACCTTGAGATTTGCATTATTTTCACATAGTGTTCTCATTCATTTTCTTTTTTTGTTTTGTGTAGCTATTAAAACTATGGCTGCCTAGCCAGTTGTTTCCCTTATAATATGGATTTGTACATCCAGTCATAACATGACCTAGCTTTCTATCCTGATATCCCCCAGAGCCCTCCCCACCAGGGAAGCTGAACATCTCCTCTGTGCGTGAGACGTCAGTCTGTCTGTCCTGGGACAGACCCACAGACATGGAGGGAGTCTCCCACACATTCAGGGTGACCTGGTCGAACTCCAGAGACCAGAGAGAGTCCATCACCACAGATGAGAACTCCACAGTCCTGTCTCACCTGAGACCTGTGACTGAGTACAGCATCTCAGTCTGTACTGTGCTGCAGAGCACCGGTCTGGAAAGTGAACCTGTCCACATCCCCGTCTACACAGGTGAGTAACACCCCACCTGTCTGTTATACACTCTGTGAGTAAGTATGAATAGTCACTATATACTGACTGGATCCAAGGATGTTAATGGACTCAGGGCCATAGCTCCACTGGTGACAAGGGAACAAAGAACTAAGATCAGACAGTAAGGAGAAAACATTGTGTAGCAGCACAGGATTCAGATAGAGCATCAATATTGCCTTGAACCAGAAAGAACCCTACGGACTCTTTATGAGCCTGCCCAAAGGAAAAAGAGGGTAACAGCTGTTGAGTGACAGGAAGGTTGAGTTTATGCACAAAAAATATGCTAACTACAGGCTTCTGTTGACATATCCCCAGACTAAAACTCACAAAAACATGTTTTAGTCAAAATGTTTTAGCAAATCCTTTTGTTGAGCAAAATGTGCTATTCAACGATATTAGTTATATGGGGTTAAGTACAATGTAGTTCAATGGAGTTCAGGGTTGGAAATTAACTTTTTTGTGCACCTGCCACTGTGGCTGGTGGATTCCAAAATCTATCAACCACTCAATTTTTTTTACCAGCTACTTTCTTGTTTTAACTGGCATTGTGTAACTGCATGTGAAAAATAATTAAACTAAATCTACAATATTCAAGCATTATTTTTTATTTTTATTCTGATGTTAATTCAACATTTAATCTAACGTTAGTAAACAGACTAAAAAATGACAACGTACTTGCATTTCCATTCTTAATCTCGCAGTGCCCTTCCTTTTTTCGTGATTGTGTGGGCATTCCTAAACAGTATGTTCATCTTCTCAATCTGGGCTGTCTTCAGGCTGGTTAGTGCCTTCATCAAAGCTGTATTCACCTGGGCTGATTTTTGGGTCCGGTTTGGACTTAAGAAACAGAATGCCTGTCGGGTTGGGCTCGGTTACTTGAATCGGGTTCAGACAGAAATATGCGGCCCAAGCCGCACTCTACGTTCTATGCTGAAGTTGCCTTGGTAACCCTTGTTGAAGTGTCTGAGTGAAATAAGGAGACTTATGATTCAGTCTGCTTTATGGAATGCCACAAATCACTCTGTTACAACTGCATTATGTGTTTGTATATGCTACTTTTATTTACCCGGCACCGTGGCTGGTAGGTTGAGAAAATTCACCCAGCACTACACAAAGTCACCTGCTATTGGCGTGTGAGGGTACTAATTTCCAACCCTGATGGGGTTACATAAAGTGTACTTATTTAGGCTTATGTACAGTACATTCTAGTTATACAGGGTTACGTACAATCTTGTTAGGCCATACAGGGTAATGTACTGTGTAGTTATATGATGTTATGTAGGATGTAGTTACACAGGTTAATGTACAGTGTAGATACATGGGGTTATGTACAGTGCAATTATTCAGGTTTATGTACAGTGCAGCTATACAGGTTATTGTACAGGGTAGTTATTCAGGGTTATGGACAGTGTGGTTGTACAGGTTAATGTAGAATGTAGTTATATGTTTTTATATAGTGTTGTACGGTATAGAGAAACTTCTTTTTCAATACTTATTTTTAAACAATGATACCGTATCAGAATGTTCAGTGTGTTTCCTGTGTTGAGAGGATGAAAGGGGTGGTTTTCCAGAATCTTTGCTCGATGACAGTACTTGCACCTAGCGACGTAGCCACATTAACGGCATTTACATATGCATTCATCCTCAGCGATACAGCACAAGCTTCGACTCACGGAGTTCAAACAAATTAGCTACTTAGCATAGAGCAGTGATTTTCAATAGGTGGCCCACGGGCCAGATCCGGCCCGCAGAGTATTTTCATCCGGCCCCTAGTTGAGCAGCCTCTTTTCCTACTATTGTTGTGAAAATAGCCCGTGTAAATTCGGTGATTCTGAGTGCTACCGCAACAGAGCGATAATGACCAGTACATGCTACACATGAACTGAAAAAACTATCGTAACCCTGGTTCTTTGAAACATTGAGTGGAGAGATCCACTTATGGGGAATGACATCCTGTCATGATCTCTGCAAAAGCATCCAATTGCACCAAGTCTGGCTTGACAGACAGCAGCGCTCGTCCAATGCTCCCGGAGGCTCCGCCCTCCTGATGGAGCCATATAAGACAGCGCAGCGCTGCTCCTCCTCAGTGAACATATTCGCTTCTCGTGTGCAGCAAGCAGGGCAGTGTTAGTGGATCTCTCCACTCGATGTTTCAGAGAACCAAGGTTACAATAGTGACCTTAAGTTCTCTTTCATCATCTTGTGTTTGAGATCCACTTATCGGGAGATATAGACGACTCCCAGATTGCCCTATGCTCACAGCTGAGACGCCGTCAGGCCAGTAAGGGTCGCCACCCACCCGGCAGGGCAAGTGGTGCTCAGCAACCCTTGAGGAGGAGTGAAAAAACACAGTCCGTCGTCCAGACAGATGACTGAGACGCAGGAACAATGTAACCAGGCAAACGAGGGGAAGCGCATGCGCATACACATAGCTTTACCCCAACAGAGTGCCTAACCCCAGGCTAGGACGAAGGCATCACCCGCAGCCCCGCGAGGCAGCTTGGGGAGGGAGCAGCGCCAAGTAATATGCCCGATTGTACAAGAAGGAAAAGGAGAGAGCTCAAGCACAGCCTACCCCCAGCACCGAGTGCGCTACGGGTGTTCTGGAAACGTCCAGGCAGTAGAAACTAGCAAACATGTGAGGAGACATCCAGCCCGTGGCTGCACAGATCTCCTACAATGAGACACTGCAGAACAAAGCGATGAAGCCATTAACCTCGTAGAATGAGCCCTCAGGCCCGAGGGAGGTGTAACCCCCTTAGTGTCATATGCCATAGTGATAGCTTCCACAAGCCAGTGGAACACCCACTGCTTAGAGATGGCTTTCCCTTTGCACGCGGGGCCCCAAGCCACAAGGAGCTGGTCGCTCTTTCTGAAAGCTTTAGTCCTTGCAATGTACGTGTGGAGATACACACAGGATATAGTATATGTAGCCTCCGCTCCTTGTCCAAGGAGAAGGGCAGTGGGTGGAAAGCAACTACCTCCAACACCTCACATGTAAAAGAAGGGAAGCTTTTAGGCAGAAATGCTGTATTTGGTTTGAATGAAACCTTATCCATGTCAGGGGAGAAAATTGCGCATGAGGGATGCACGGAGAGCGCATGGAGGTCGCTGACTTGCCTAGCCGAGGTGAGTGCGAGTAGCAACGCTGTCTTGAGAGACAGCGACTTAATATCTATCCCATTTACAGGCTCAAACGGCCATCAAGGGCAGATCCTACAAGGGGATGAGCCTTTTAATGACAGGTAGTGAGCGGCGAGCCCCCTTTGTGAACCTGCAAACAAGGGGGTGTTGCCTGACAGTATAGTCAGGGAACCTCAAGTGAAAAGCTGCAATAGCTGCCAGGTAAACTTTAATGGTAGAAAAGGATCTCCCTTTATCCACTAGGTTTTGTAGAAAGCACAGCACGTTGGGAACAGAGCACTGGTAGGGCACTATGCGACGGGAGGCACACCACGCTTCAAACACCTGCCACTTATTATCATTAAGTGACCGGGTGGAGAGACCCCTCGCATTCTGCAGGGTTGCTACCATGTGAAGGGGAAGCCCTAGAGCACTGAGGTTGTGCCTCTCACAGGCCAGGCCCAGAGATCCACCTGCAGGGGTGGTATATCTCCCTGTTTGCCTGAGACAGGAGGTCTGTGCAGAGCGGAAGCACCCATGGATGAGCATAAAGGAGAGGGATTATCTCCACTAGCCACAGTGACTTTGGTGACCTGGGCGCTATTAGGATCAATGTCAGGCCCCACTCTCTCACTCTGGTAAGAAACGCATACAGGAGCACATTGGGCCATGGGGGTGGGCAAGTGTGTCCACGCCGAGAAGCCCGTTCACGTCCCATAGCGAGAAGAACATATGACAGTGGGTTTTTTCGTGCGAGAGATCTACAGTGGTGTGAAAAAGTGTTTGCCCCCTTCCTGATTTGTTATTGTTTTGCATGTTTGTTACACATGTTTCACATCATCAAACAAATTTAAATATCAGTCAAAGACAACACAAGGAAACACAAAATGCAGTTTTAAAATGAAGGTTGTTATTATTAAGGGAGAAAGAAAATCCAAACCTACATGGCCCTGTGTGAAGAAGTGATTGCCCCCCCCTGTTAAAACATAACTGTGGTTTATCATATCTAGTAGATAAAAACATTAATTTAAAATGATTTTATGGTCATGGAAAATATAAGGATTCTGGCATGGGGAATTAACATCTAGCTAACATGCATTTTCACTGTCTAACTATATTGCTGGTTAAGTTGCATAACGTAGCCTAGAGAGAACTCTCTCCGTCTTTACATTGGTTATGCGGTGGAGAGTTGAACTGGAACAGGTACTGCAGCCTGCAAATAACACATCGCGGCAATCTCGTCCTTGCACAGGAATGCAAAGTGAGGAAGAACCGCGAGGGTCAAGCTACAACCCCTCCCCTCCGTTGCTCCCCCCCATTCGGGAAGGGCTCCCTCACCTGCTACGTCACTAGAGGGTTCACTCGATTGGAGAGAAGAAGTAAAAGGAGGATTTAATTTTGGATTGGAACGCAGCCATTGTTTTTTTATTTCGGCTTTTTGGAGGGTGTGAGCCTTTATTGCCCTGTGTTTGCACAACTGAAAAGTGGGAAACTTTATTTGTGCACAGAAAACTGGTAAACTGTCCCTCTGCGTGGGATGCAGGGAAGGGGGAGTGAAGCTGGGGGGCACAGGGACTGGAACTGGTGCTCTGGCCGCAGCGAACAGTTGGGGTGGGGGGTGTCCCCCCGAGACGAGGGTCTCCTCTTTTTCATGGGGTAGAAAGGGGAGATGAGCATGAGTCCAGAGGGCTGGCTGCCCCAGAATGTGGATTGCGGATAGCCAGGCCGCTTGCGTTTTGGGTCGGTGGGGGAAGTTTGGGGTTTCTTCACTGTAGCAGCAGCAAAGGACATGTTACCCCAGGGCTTGGAAGGAGGATTGTCCTGTTGTGCTGGGGTCTTAGCCTGGGCCTTAGCCCTGCCCTGATTCGCCTGAGGTCGGTGGTTCATGGGGAGGGGCTGAGGAGGCCGGTGGGGAGGCGGCAGGCAAGGTACAGCCTCACGGGGGAGGCAGAGTTTGAAAGCCTTGCCCTCTTTCTTCTTACTGTCACACCACTGTTGCATGAGCGTCAGAGTGGGGCTGAAAAGAGCCCGGCCTGGTTTGACTGGGGCGCCTGCAATGCGCTTCTTCTCACTGTCGGGCAGGCCAGAGAGGTTCAGCCAGAGAGCCTGTTCACCAACTACTGAGAGCGCCATGAAGCGACCGCATGCCTGCTCACTCTAGTATGAGTTGCGCAGGACCAGGTCTGTAACTGTGATAATTTCTTGCCACAGCGTCAGGGACGGATTCCCTTGCTCCAGTTGTTTCCCCATATCCTCAATTAGCTCAGCTTGGTAGGCTGAGAGGAGAGAGGAAACATTGTGGGCTCTGATGGCGAGGGCTGAGGCTCTCTATGAAGCCTGGTGGATGGATGCTGTGAAGCAGTTCATATTGTTAGGGAGGGTGGGCTTAGGAAGGGTCAGGAGACCTCCTTGTGAAGGGTTGAGGTGCCGAGCTACGGAGGGCTCGATAACTGGGGGTTCTCCCATGGCGTGGGTGGCCATGTCCTTGACTAAGCCGGGGAAGCCATGCTTGAAGTAAAGGGGGTCCCTCCAGTAGTGCTTCATGTGCTTAGCACATGCAGGGAGGACGGTTTCTTGGGCCTGGGGGGTGGCCCAGAAATTTCCAGTCATAAACATCCCTTTCACCGTCCGCCGGGTTTAGGAGGGCTGGCCATTCTATGCTGAGATGGGCAGCGGCCCGCTCACACACCTCCAGGAGCACAGTGTAGGGTTAAGGGGTTAGCCATCCCTACAGCAGGTGCTAGTTGGGCGGAGGGAAGGGATTCATCCCTGTCTGAGTCATTTGATGTGACACCCATGTCGTCATTGTCTGACTCGATAGTCTCTCCTTCCAAAATGGGGGTAATGGAGAGAGAGGGGAGGAGGCCCATCGAGTCGAAGTCGGGCTGGTCGGCAAAACTTTGGGAGGGAGGGTCTCAAGAGGGCCGGGCAGCCGTGGGGCTATCGTCCTTGTTATCAGAGTCCTTGGGACAGAGGTCCTTGCTGTAGGTACCAGCGACTCTCAGTCTGCGCCGTCTAAACTTCCTAGGCAGTGTGAGGCAGTGGCTGCAATTCTCTGGCGTGTCTCAGGCCTCCTGGGCGTGTTTTAAACTCAGGCACACAACACAGAGAGAGTGGGTGTCTCTGGCAGCAATGAGGGCACCGAAAGCAGCCAGGCAGGCATGCAAGTGGGTCTCCTAGGAGAATTTGGGGGCCAACTTGGAGAGAGCCATAGCAGGGAGCTAAGGCTGGAGGATGGAGACGCACAAGTAGTTAGCGTGGGCGGCTAACTAAATGGCTGGCTAAAATCTGTCCTTTGGTAGCAGATGCAGGAGATGAGGAAATTTTCAGGTGGGTAGCCAGATAAGTGTGTTTCATTTGGGGAAACACTAGTCAGTAGGTAACAGGCCAGATGTTTCAGGGGCTAGCGAGTGTGGTTAGCGGCGAGTGGAGCTTCTACCAGGACTTGAACCTTGCATGCCCGGTGGAGGCAGATCAGGGGATATGTCCTCCTGCGGGCAGTTAAGCGCGAAGGCCAAATGAAACCAGTTGTGAGCTGAGCGGAGCACTTGAAAGGTCATGAGAAGCGAATGTCAACGGAGGAGGAGCAGCGCTGCACCGTCTTATATGGCTCCCTCAGGAGGGCGGGGCCTCTGGGAGCATTGGATGAGCGCTGCTGCCTGTCAAGCCAGACAATTGGATGCTTCTGGGAAGGTCATGACATGATGTCATTCCCCATAGGTCGATCTTGAACATGAGATGATGAAAGAGAACTGACAATGAAAATAAAATTCATGTTGCTAGTGATTGCAAACATACTGCGCCACTTCAAGACCAAACAAACGGGTTTCAATGCCAACTTCCCACCCAAGTCTGCAGTACGTAAAGGTAAAATTGAGACTCAGTGCTTACCATTCACAAAACCTCACCTCAAGAGAACACGATGGCTGCGTCTTTCTGGGTGGCCTGACACCTCGCCTTTTCTTGATTCGGAGTTGGTGAAGACGTGTGCAATTGATATGCTAATTGAAGTGCTTAGTCATGACCTCCAAACAAAAAACACAGTCACAGAACTTATCAGACAAATATCATAGTCAAAGTAATTGAAAACTAAATTTTCTGTTTTCTCAATCATAATGCACACATCTCATTTTATGAACCTGATGGTAAGTTGGATGCTACAATCCCATATTTACTGCAGTTAATGGTCTACTAATGAAAATTAAAATATCATGTTATATTACATTATATTATATTTTATTATATTATACTATATTAATGATATGCCTGTGATATAATGTAATATTACTATATGCTTTGTGCTCCACTGGCCCGCCACTGTATTCACAAATGTAAAAGTGGCACGCCAACAATATTAATTGTAAATCCCTGGCTTAGAGAATAAGCAAGCTGGCTAGCCAGCTAGCATGATGATGCACTGTTCTGGCATGAAGTACGTTAACTAATGTTAACGTTACTGAATCATAAATTGCATGAGCAGGCAGTGTAGCATTTTGAAAATGTGAGGGGGCCATTCACATTGGTGTGCCATTTTTATTTAAACAGTTCTTTTTTGCCAAGAGGCATTATCAGGGTTCATAGATATTGCTAAATGAAAATCAAACACTTTTCAAGATAAGATAAAGAAATCCTTTATTTATCCCACAGTGGGGAAATTTGCAGTGTTACAGAAGCAAAGGGGATAGTGCAATACCAAGAGCATCAGTAAAAAGGGAAAATATAAATGAGAAATAAAAAATTAAAAAATAAAAATTAATATTGTAAATAGTTACAATTTACACATTTCTATCAGTAGACAGACACCACAGTTAAATGCACTGTATTGCACATAAGAAATATTGATGTTGCACATTTTAGTATTGCATTGATATTGTACATGAGTGAATTTTTCATTTTAGTGTGTGTGGTCTACTGGGAGCAGTGTTGATTGTGTAGTCTGACAGCTGCAGTGAGGAAGGACCTGCGGTATCTCTCCTTCACACACCATGGGTGAAGCAGCCTGTCACTGAAGGAGCTTCCCAGTGCTGTCAGTGTGTCCTGCATGGGGTGGGACATGTTGTCCATCAGGGATGACCGCTTAGCCATTTTCCTCCTTTCTCCCTCCACCTCCCCTGGGTTGAAGGGGCAACCCAGGACAGAACTGGCCTTCTTAACCAGTTTGTTAAGTCTCTTCCTGTCAGCAGCCGAGATGCCACTGCCCCAGCAGACCATTCCATAGAGGATGGCTGATGCCACCACAGAGTCAAAAATGGTTTTCAGGAGTGCCCCCTGCACTCCAAAAGACCTGAGTCTCCTCAACAGAGAGAGTCAACCACCAAAATGTGCTTTTCCAGGACTTTTGAAAATGCAATTACATTATACTGCTGATTAGAATAACTTCAAAAGACTAGTCAGCTAGTTTGAATTCCAAATCATACATTTGAAATATTGCCAAATGCATTTGTTGTTTTGGAACAATGGGTATTGTGGTTTTGAACTCAAGATTCTTAAGTTTACAACACAGAACTCAAGTGGCATTCTCACTTGCAAGCACATTTACAGAGAAATGCTTCAAACCAGATTAATTCCAACAGAATGATGTGCAGGGCACTCATAGAACGGTATGAAAGGTCTGTTTGCAAATTTGAAAGCTCCATTTAAAGATTCTTAAAGTGTTTCTTATTTTTGTTTCATTTTTGAAATATGTATTTATTCTGTTTCATATGATGTAGTTCTGACATTAAAGGCCTGCGCTTCATAGCTTGAACAGGCTTCATCTGAAAGGTTGTTAATAAACAGAGAATTCAAAATTGTGATCGACCCTTGCGAATATGAAATCAGTACCTTTTCAGTTTTGATTACCCTTTTAGTTCAGAGTAGTGCAATAGTAAACCGATTGTGATTTTGGTATTGTGACAACACTAATGTACAGTGCAGTTATATGAGGTTATGTACAGCGTGGTTCCACTGGGTTATAAGCTGTGTAGTTCTTTTCCAATCTGGCATTAACATTTTTGCATAAAATTGCTTATTATTAGTTATATGGAGTTATGTATCATGTAGTTATGCAGGTTAAAGTACAATTAAATTATATGATGTTATGTACAGTGCGGATATATGGGGTTATGTACATCTAGATGTAAAGCGTTATGTATTATGTAGGTATATAGGGTTTTTTGTATATTGTAGTTATATAGGGTTTTTTTTGTACATTGTATTTATATGGGGTTAAGTACAAGATAGTTTTATGGGGTCATGTTCTGTGTATGGGTTATGTAGAGTGTATTTATATAGGGTTATGTACAGTGTAGTTATAAGGGGTTATATACAGTGTAGTTATATGGGGTTATGTACTGTGTTCCTATATGAGGTTATGTACAGTGTTGTTATATGGGTTTATGTACTGTGTAGTTGTATGATCAGATGAAGCTGTTGTCTTGTGACTCAACTTCATCTTCACTCTCCACTACAGAGCTGTCTGCTCCAAAGAGGCTGAGGGTGGAGGAGGTGAGGAGCAGATCAGTGAGGCTGTGCTGGGACACTCCCACTAAGATGGAGGGAGTCTCTTACACCTACAGCATCACCTACACCTGTGATGGAGAGGAACCCAAAGAACAGACCACTGGATCCAACAGCAGTTCAGCAGACCTGTGTGATCTGAAGCCAGGGGTGGAGTACAGCTTCAGCATCTGCACAGTGCTTCATAACGGCAGCAGGAGCAGAGCCTGTTCAGCAAAAGGATGTACAATGAGTATGAACATGGTTTAACTAAACTAGTAGAGTAAGACATAAGTACTGTGTGGATCCATGGATTCTAGGGCCATCCATGTAGGGTAGTGTTATGTACAGTTTAATTAAACTGGGTTATGTACAGTATAGTTATTTTGAGTTATGTACAGTGTAGTTGTATTGGGTTATGTATTGTGTAGTTATATGGGGTTATGTACAATGTAATTACACTGGGTTATGTGGTCCAAGTATGAAGATTACCTTATTCCAATCTTGCTTGCCCCCGATTTGGAAAATCTTTATAGTCTGCAGTGTTGGGGAAGTGAGAATTTAACAAAAATAATGTTCCCTGAATCCAGTTGGTTCTAGCAGGTAATGCTCTTGTTACAAGTTACGCTAACTACCAAAACCTCTTACTTGTCCAACACTTAAAATAAGTTGAAATATATTTAATTATATAATGTCTATTAAAATATTCACTATTAATTAAATAACCGAGTTTAAGATAGGGATGAGCAATCTGGTGGATCAACCTTAGATAGAAATGTACACTTCCAAAAGAAATATTTAAATAAGTTTATTTGACAAAACAAGCACAACTCTACACTACACTACACTATAGACCTGGTCCACTTCCTTGACAGACAGTGAGAAAAGACACTCACAACAAGACAAGTGTACAAATGGATCACAGATTAGAAGAAAGAATATTATGGAAGTTACGAGAACTGACTGTATGTCTCACATCATAAATGACTAGAGAATCACTCACAAAGCAGCCAAACACCAGACAGGAAAAATCTGAATGCCACAGGAGAGAAGTTACTGAAACCAAACCTTCTTGAGGAAAAACTTAGCGTTGATACAGGAAGACTTAACGGAAAAAACGTGTAGTGATTATGTGAAAAGAAATGTAGTGATGGGAGAAAAACTGATTTGTAGGGTAACGCAGAAAAATTAAAGAAAAAAGTATTGAGGTAAAGCAGAAAAGAGCAGAGCCATAAGGCCTGTTACAGGCCCAAATTAAGAAGGGTCTCTCTCCTCATCCCTGGTCAACACATAATTAACTGCCTGGTGAAGGAGTGTCTGAAAGTTTACTCAGGGTCCTCTACTTTTCTGCCCTGCGCAGGGAGGGTGTGGCTGCATAAGACAGGTCAGAATACAGATAAGTGTAAATATTTACACAGAAAAAAATGCTGAGTGCTCACTAGTCAGAATTTCCCCCTAAATCAATGATTAAATGAATGGTTGGTAAAAATATTTAGTTATAAATGAATGCTATGACCATACTAATCTATGTTCCTAAGGAGGAGTTAAAGTGAAGTTTAAAATTGCTGCAAAGGAACAGTTATTTTTAGTGATTTTTTTCTATATGTGATTTCTTTGGTGCCAGCAGGTTTTAATAATGTTTTATGGTTGGACTTTTTGGACGTGATTTTGCCAAAGAACACATCAAATTTCATCCAGTGTGAAAGGATTTAATTGTGAGAAGCCATGGCTACTGCAATTCCATTGGCTCATTATTTAGTCACTATGCAAGAAATAAAAAGCCTACACATAACTTACAGATCTCAGTCTGAAGAATCTTTATACCAAATTTTGTGAAAGGCAGGCTTTTCTTAGCATGACGGGTACCATTTTTAGTGTTTTTATGAAAATTCTAAATACCAGAAAATACATATGGTGTACTGTGTCAGTAAACAGGATAACAGGACAGACAGATATGTTGCATAATTAGAAATGGCAGGTAATTTAAAATAATTGGGGAAGTGAGAATTTAACAAAAATAATGTTCCCTGAATCCAGTTGGTTCAAGCAGTTAATGCACTTGTTACAAGTGACGCTAACTACCAAAACCTCTTACTTGTCCAACACTTAAAATAAGTTAAAATATACTTAATTAAATAATGTCTATTAAAATATTCACTATTAATTAAATAACCTGCCTGCTGACTTCTGGAAGGAGACTGTGAGCATATGACTCTTTCAGTTTTTGTGATGATAAGCCTCCGTTTATTCACTCACTATGGACACATCATCAATCACATACTGTCATCACAAGATCATGAGGCCAGCGTGCTCTTGGTTTGTGCATCTAAAGGTACCTGTTTTGACCAGGACTGGCCATTGAAGAGTGACAAGACCAACAAAACTAGCTTATACACAGATGGCCGGACATTCACCTTAAGAATTTTCTGGTACACATTAGAATTTATGATTCCTTTAATGTTTACAAGTCATCCAGGTCCTGAGGCAGCTAAACATCCCCATACCATCCCAATTCCACCACCATTTTTCAGTAAGGTATCATGTTCTTTCAGTGGACTGTTGTATTTGGTTTATACCTGACAGAGGAGGACTTATGCCCTTTGAAAAGTTCTGCCTTTGACTCATCTGTCCATAGAATATTACCCCAAAAGACTTGAGCATCACCCAGGTGCTGTTTAGTAAATTTGACACCAGCGTTTATGTTTTTCTCGGGGAGCAGTGGCTTCAGCCTTGCCACACTTCCAGGAGGCCCAATTTTTCTGAGTTTTGAAGTGAATAGTGTCCTCTGCTCTGGTGTGGTAAAGTGTCGTGTCCTGTTCGGCTTTGACTTGAAGGCAGATTTTCTCCACAAGAACTATGGGTTAGTTACTCCTTATTACAACTTTTGTGCATTCTATGGGCTGGGGTAATGGAGTAGTCCATCATAGTGTTTAAAATATGTTCAGTTTCCTGTTGGAAAATTCTTAAAGTTAGTTACTCCTCTGTGATCTAACTTAACTACACATGCAAAGTCTGTGTTCTCATACACATGCTTGCTAGTTTGCCAGCTAGGAAGATATGTAAATTTTCCACCATCTTGTCCAGCCAAAACTTGCATTTCACTTCCTGAAGGCCATAAAAGCATTACATTGCCTTTGCTGGCAACTGGTATCAAAATCTGGAGTCTGTGCTGCAACCTTCATGTGATGTAGCATACTAAATAATATGTAATTTCCATGTCAGGCAGGGCAGCAGTTAACTTTCTAAATTGAAGTTTGCAGTTAAAGTGCCAGAGGACATGGCATTTTATGGTCTGTAATGCAAAGTGAAAAAAAAATAACTGTAACAAAACATAATGGTATTAATCAGTTAATGTTTTCTTAAACATGGCACTTTCTCTTCAAAGTGATTTCATTTTTGTGTTTTCTCCATGAAACCTTTCCTAACTTTACCTTTCAGCTAACCGACAAGCTGAATGCATGGGGAAACTACATAGTATGTTAGTCTGGAAATGGCACATAATTTGAAAAAAAAAAACAAAAAAAAACAAACATTTATATCTGCCTCAATACATTTTCTTTCTAGGTAAAGAAATCTTGCTGGAGCAGCTGCTGTCTCAAATGGGACTGGAGAGTCACCTGAAAGAGAAACTATCTCTGACTGCTCTACTGGAGATCACCCAAAATGTCATGCCAGATGAACCTACCACATCACTCAAGTCCCTGCCCTGGTGTTTCCTGAGGAAGCTGATGATGATGAACACAACAGCCAGGAGTGTCAGGTGTTCTGTACCTGAGGACGTGGACAGTTTGCCGGATGATGACTCATTTGATGAAGGCGAGGAGGTGAACCCCCTGGACCTCATAACAGCTCTGTTCCTGTGCTCAGACGGCTTCCTGCAGCAGGAGATGGCTTTAAAAATGTCCATGTGCCAGTTCTCTGTTCCTCTCCTGCTACCCAACTGTGACACACAGGAGCTTACCTTGATGCTGTGGGCCCTGAGGGACATTGTGAAGAAGTTCAGGCCACATTCCTTACAGGAGTCTAAAGGGTTTGTGGAGCAGAGCATTGTGCTCACTGAACTCCCCTTGATCTCTTTTGTCAGGCTGGGAAACAGCAGCTTGTCCAAGTCTCACACTCTGAACCAGATTCTCAGCAATCCCCAAGAGTACCACGGCACCTTTATTCACCGGAACATGACAGGTGGCAACGTCCCAAGGAGGATCTCTGAAGGGCTGGTGGAGATCAGCTGGTATCTGCCCTGTGGAAACAGAAACATGGACATCTTCCCTGAGCCTCTGGCTGTAGCAAATCTCCGTGGAGACAACAGTGCTTTTGAGACCCAGTTCTCGTTCCTCTGTAAGATCTCTGCTGCTGTGTTTGTGTTCTGTGATGACCTGGGGTCCAACACTGACTTACTAAAGGCTCAGAACATCAGCAGTAGACTGTACATAGTTGGCCATTCAGCAGACAGAAACGTTAACAGAGGAGAACTCCAAAACCATGCAGATCAACTGCAGCTTCAACGTGATCACATCCTAAAGAAAGGCAGGAATATGAATGAATCTGAATTTGTCAAGAAGCTGCAGATGGTTGTGAAGAAAGTAATAAAAGGAAACTGTGTAAAAATGAGTGTGGAAAAGATGTCTGCCATTGCACATGAATTAGAAATATTTGTAGATGAGGACCATGACAGCTGTCAGAATGCCAAAAAGAATGCAGATTTGATCACATCTGGCATTTCTGACATACCAGAGTATAAGGAGAGCAAGCTGCCATTACAGGGGAAGATCTGGAAACGACTGGCTAATCTGGAGAAAGAGGAATGTAGGGTTAGACATTCAGGGGACACTAATATTGAAAAGTACAGGAGTGAACTCAGTAAGCAGAAACAGAGACTCAGGGAGCAACAGAGGGCTCATGACATCTCAGATGCCATGTCCAGCTTCATCTTAGCATTATCAGGTCCCAGAGAGGAGCGATCTTATTTCCTCAAATGGATGAAGATAAATCTGGACCACCTGTCTCTGAGACACCTGTCAGAGCTCCGAGAGAGGTACAGAGAGCTCTGTCTGAATTCAGCTCAGAATAACAGGGATATTAATGACTTGGACAGACAGATCGCCAGCAGTTCTTTGGGGGTGGAGCACTTCCTGAGGGAAATGGGGCAGCTCTATGAGGTGGCCTGCTCACTGCCTGAAAACGATCCCTACAGGCAGCAGATGCAGAACCTGCCCAAATACTGCGCTCAGTTACTGCTGGATGGATTTCCTGTGGAGCTGATTGATGGAGATGCTTCTAACATCCCTCTGCAGTGGGTGAAAGACGTGTTGACTGAGCTCCACTCTCTGACACAGTCTAAGAACAGGATCCGTGTGATCACTGTGCTGGGAGTCCAAAGCAGTGGAAAGTCCACTCTGCTCAATGCCATGTTTGGGGTGCAGTTTGCCGTCAGCAGCGGTAAATGCACAAGGGGGGCCTTCATGCTGCTCACCAGAGTCCAGGAGGATTTTCGAGAGCAGCTGGGCTGTGACTTTATCATGGTCATTGACACAGAAGGGTTAAAGTCCCCAGAACTGGCCCAGCTGGCTGACAGTTATCAGCATGATAATGAACTGGCCACTCTGGTGGTGGGACTAAGTGACATCACAGTCATCAATGTTGCCATGGAGAATAATACAGAGATGAAGGACATTCTGCAGAATGTGATGCTTGCCTTCCTGCGCATGAAGGAGGTGAGGAAAAAACCCTGCTGTATGTTTGTGCACCAGAATGTTGCAGACATCTCCGCCCATGACAAGAACATGAGGGACAAGAAACTACTACTGGAGCAACTGGATGAGATGACCCAAGCAGTATTCAGGATGGAGAAGAGGGTAGAGACCAAAATGTTTACAGATGTGATGGATTTTGATCCAGAGAGGAACACCTGGTACATCCCTGGCCTTTGGCATGGCACCCCTCCCATGGCACCAGTGAATGCAGGTTACAGTGAGACTGTCAGTGAGTTCAAGAGCAGCATTATTGAAGCTTTAAAAGAGCTCAAGGAGATAAGACCTGCACACACAGTCCCACAGTTCCTGGAATGGACCAGGAGTTTGTGGAATGCAGTGAGACACGAGAATGTTTTCTTCAGCTTTCAAAACAGTCTTGTAGCCAATGCCTACACCAGATTGTGCTTGGAGTTTAACAGCTGGGAATGGGATTTCCAGAAATACATATACGACTGGGTGACAAAGGCTGAAACCAAAGTGTCAAACTTTGGTTCTTTAACTTTAAAGGATGAGTCAGCTTTTGGCCTGAAGGAACTACTTACCAGTCTAAAAGATGAAGCCTTAGTTGAACTGAAGATAATGGAAAACAACATTCTGAGTAAGGTTACTGAATATTTCAAAAGACAGAATGGACATGATAATCTAGTACTGAGGTACAAGGAAGAGTTTATGAACAGTGCTAAAGCCCTGAGAACAGAGACAGAAAGGTCTGTGATAATGAAACTTGAGGCAGCAGTGGAGATTAAAAAGGAGATGACTGAAGTGGAGAGCAACAAGAAAAACCACAAATCCACCATAGAACAGCAGGTGCTGAAATTACTGGATTCCTGCAGGAGAGCCAAGACTCAGATGTCAGAACAGCAACTGGAGCTGGAGTTTGAGAAGATGTGGGAGGAGACCATGCAGAAGCTGTCCTTCACAGGCCTGCCGAGACAAAATGTGGATCAAGAGATTTACAGCCTGTTACGATCCAACCTGGAGACAAAAGGAGGCTCAGTTCATGAAATGCTGCATAAAGCCAGTAATTTGAAAGAATGTGGAATTAAGCTCTTTGATATAAGTGAAGGAAAGTATACAGTAGTAAATATGTATTGTGGTGTCTTTAAGCATGAGCAGATGAAGAAAACTGAAGAAATGTCTGACAGCATTATTAAGCAGTGCAGACAGTTAATTGCAGATAAGGTGGGAACTAAAACAGATTTCCACAAAACATACATCCTGGAGCTGCTGGAAAGGATAGATGAGCACCTGGAGAAACACAGAGATCTGGAAGTCACTGGTGAGTTTGATGCATCCCTGAAGATCCACATCTGTGGGCATGCAGCTAGGGAATTCCAGAAAATGCATGATGCCTTCATCAGAGACAATGACCCTCGAAGGTGCCTGGAGAAATTCAAACACCAGTACTGTGCTGACTTCAAGGATGTGTTTCAAGAAAAAGACCAGTGTCAGAGGAAAGCAGAGGAATTCACCACTCAGTGTCTGAAACCTGCAGTCAGGGAATATATCAATAATGCTCTGGGACCAGAAATAATGGATGAAATGTTGAAAGGGGATCAAGCTGAAGATTTCAGCTCTCGATTCTCCTTTCAGTTCTCGATTCTGAAAGAACTGCTCTCAGATGGGAAATTCGAGAATTTTTTTAAGTATATCAATTACTATGAGGACTTTTTTAAGATGTGGGTTTTTGAAAAAATGATGCAACATTTCTCTAGCAGAGATATCAGTATTTCAGACATAGTGAAAAGCTGTTTGAAAAAGGTCACAAAGGAGACAAAGGAAGCAGTAATAAGCGTGCAGAGAAGAGCAGCAGGAAATGCCAAAGAGGACATGAACGTCCAAATATTCATCCAGGAAATCTGCACTAAGCTGAGTGAGTTACTGGTCATCCCTAAAGATGCTCTGGATGCAGTTATGCTCCTAAACAAAGCCAAGACAGAGCAGTTCTCTGGTTGTCTGCTGTCCTACATAGATGAAATGGAACAGTCTCTGAGAGCAGAGATCCAGAGTGATGATGTGGAATCCATGCTGAACACTCTGCCCTTCAAACCCCAGGATGAGCTCTTCAGGAGGCTGTTTGGCTGTGGGAAACAGTGCCCATTCTGCAGGGCCCCCTGTGAGGCAGAAGGGGGTAGTCACACAGAGCACTTCACCTCTATGCACCGTCCTGCAGGGCTAGGGAAATGCACACTTTCACTTTCAACCTCTAATAAACTGAGCTCAGAAACATGCTCCGCTAATGTAGCCAGTGAAGCAAAATTTTCTAGCCATGAAACAAATGGAAAGTATCATCCATGTAAGGACTATCGGAAATTTTACCCTGACTGGCGCATTCAGCCTGACACCAGCATCCAGGCCTCAGTCTACTGGAAGTTTGTCTTTGCCAAGTTCAACACACAGTTTGCTGAGGAGTACAAAGCAAAGCCCACTGACCTGCCATCAGACTGGAGTCAAATAACCAAAGAAGAGGCTTTGCAAAGCCTGGAGAAGGCTTTCAGAATGAAGACACAGGAGGAGGGAAAATAGAAGGTCTTCTCTCCACAAAACTAGAATATTCAATAAATATTTGCTGATGATGGAGCTGCCTCTGGAGGATTGATTGTTCTTCTAGTAAAAAGTAAATATGATCTGGATAAGATTTCTGGAACATAAGGCATAGACAGAGTGATTGAATTTGCAGAGTCCCTCACAGGAGAAATCCATCTTACAGGTGAGATATACCAACCAGTTCTGACTGCCTTTCACCCTTTGGTATTTGATGAAATGATAAGACATTGATAGAAAACCAGCTTACTCCCAAAATTACTGCTATGCTCATAAAAGGCTGTCTGTTTATTTTACTGTAGCTATTAAGGGAATGTGATTTACAACTCAAAATATACTAGAAACAAAATATTTCATTATACAGGTGTATTAATATTATTATAATATTATATATATATTACATTATATAAATATAAATTCAGTAGTATCATATGAATCATTGGCTAATGTGTATGCATTCATGATTGATTTAAATTATGAGCAACAGATCTTTGAAAAAAATATATTTTTTACCTTTACTATGGCCGACTCTACCATAATGGTGTACTTCTGCCTTAGTGTTGCTGTGTGCTTAGATGACTGGATTACAAAGGCTGCAATATTTCCATTGGATTATTTGATTGGTCAGACAGCAAAAATGCAATAAAAGAACAGTTGGCCCCTTCATCCCAGAAGCAAGAAAAATTATGGTAAATGTTTGATCAGATGTTCTTGATCGTCATTTTTATAATTTTAATACAAAATATGGCTTTAGATGTTTCTTTTTTTGAGAACCCACCCCTACACAGAACAGTTTGACACCATTTGGTAGTTTATTATTTCAAAAAAAGCATGTGATCTGGCATATGTTTTACTGACGATAATTTCAGTGGATAGTAATTTACCAAATCCCACATGGGATACCCTGTATCTGCATGACACAATTAATATTAAAAACTCTATTGTATAATAATTACCAGCTGTAACCCTTGTTTAACCAAGATTATTTCAATATATTACATATGGAAGATGTCCAAATGTGCAATAAAATATGCATATTAATCATTTGTTTCCGTGCCACAACTTTTTTGCACCACCCTTATAAAACACAGTATGCAGAATGCAATGGCAGCACACAAATTACACAAGAGTGCTTCAGAATTTTTAAGCAGATCTGAATTGCCACACCTAAGACAATGTATTATGCAGACAGAAACTTGAAAAGGCTCAAATAAGGCCCACCGAATATCAGATGTTTAATGATAACATTAAACACTACAGAACTTTGAATAAAAATATATATTATGTATGTTCATGTCATTTGTAATGCACTTTTATGTGTATTTTCATCCCTAGGTACCACAGCAGCACCAAAAAAAACCTGGCACAGAGTCTGTCTTAACCCCATAGAATGAAACATAAACTGTACTGCATTTTCCCTTATAGTATTAATAGACATAGACAATTCCATTCTGCAATGAAATATTAAGTAGAGCAGTAGTATTTACACAGCCGTTGTCCAAGTGGATAAGTGTACATGGGTATATTTAACTCCAGAAAGTTATCAAAAACATAACATGAAACACTCATACATAAAAACCATTAGCCACATACAGACACAGCTTTATTGAGAGACAAGACATTCAAACACAAACACTTCCTTTATTACACAAAGCCCCGAGTCCTCCTCCATTCCCTCACTGCTGGAAATGTACTTCAGTTTTAACATGAATTTGATCTTAATATCATATTTAAAAACTTACGCCCCCACCCCCCAATTATGCCTCAGTTTCAGCCTACGCACAGCTGGTTGGACATTCTCTTTAAGACTCTTCTGGTACACTTAAGAAATCATGCTTCCTTCAATGATTTCAAGTCTTCCAAGTCCAGATGCAGCAAAACATTCCCAAACCATCACACTGCAGTCCCTATGTTTCATTGTAAATACGACATTCTTACAGTGGTATGCTGTATTTTCTTTTTGCCAGACAAAGGAGGACTTGCACACTCTAAAAAATTTTCAGCAAATGCGAGAAAAGCTTTTATGTTTTTCTCGGAGAGCAGTGGTCTCCACCTTGTCACTCCTCCATGAGGCCCAGTTTTGCCCAGTGTCTGTCTTATTGTAGAGTCATGAACACTGACCTAAGCTGATGCTCGAGAGGCCTGCAGTCCTTCAGAAGTCTTTCTGGGGGCTTTAGAGACTTTGTGGATGAGGTGCCGGCATGCAATAGCAGAAATTTTGGCAAGTTGACCACTTCTGGGAAGGTTAATCTATGTTCACCATCTTCTCCATTTGTAGATAATGGCTTGCACTGTGGTTCACTAGAGTCTAACAGCCTTAGAAATTGCTTTGTAGTCCAGACTGATGTATCAACAAAACTGTTTTCCTTACTTGTTCTGGGAGCTTCTATAATTGTGGCATTGTGGAGTGTAGACACTTTGAGGTGACTACTTCTTTCTGATGGTAATGTTCAATAGCATATATATTATAATTAAACTCAACAGGGCTGCTTTCAATCAAATCTGGCTGTGTTCAATCACCTGAATCTAATTTTGGATGACAAAACTGGTTTCAAAACTATGGGGGCAATTAGTTTTTCACAGGGCCAATATGGGTGCTATGGTCCAAAAATCCACCAAAGTTACAATAGCAGAGAGGAAGGACTATGTTGGCCACAGCACTAAGCCACTGTGATCATACATTCTCAATCAAATACAACTAAACACACACCCAGCTGAGCAGTCTGAAATACAAAAAGTCAAACAATGGTTTATTTATAACAAATAATCTAAGTAACATTCCACAAAGTTAAATGTATAACACATACGAATAACAAATAACATGTACCAATATTCAAAGTTACAGTGCTCATACCCTGCTAGGGTACAGCTGGAGCGACAAGCATTTGTACCCATTTAGGTCCATTCCTGTACCTTGATCTCTTTGTGTGTACAAGGGAAGTTCTCACAGTGTCCTCACACAGTTTAAAATGTTAATTAATGCAACGACAATAATTAATTAACAGCAAAATTGCAGACAGAAATAAATTCAACAAAGTAAAATGAGAGGTTATATCCGTAACCAAGGTTCTATGAATGAAGGTCAACACGCCACAGTATGGGTCAACCTCGTCAAGAGGATGAGCTGTCAGGAGACAGTGTAACAAATTAATCATGCCCCTCCACCTGCGTGCATATAGCTGCCGGCACTTCCTCTTTATGCCGACTGGCACCATGCAGCTCCCAGAGATACAACACCATGTGGTGTGTTGACCTTCATTCAAAGAACCTTGGTTAAGGACGTAACCTCTTGTTCTACTTCACCTTGGTCAACATGCCACAGCATGGGTCAGCAATGTACCAAATAACATCAGGAGGGGAGCATAGTGGGGCAAGAAATCGCAAACAACAGATCTCAGTAAGTTAAATTTTATTGAACCAAACTTAGATCCTTGAATGTCAGTCAGGCCACAAACTGGGCTGTACATGACACATGACATTACAAGCTTAACCCCCTGGGGTCAAAAGCTTCTTCAGCAAAGTTCGACAAGATGAATTGATCTTTTCTTTACATTCCATAATTAAACTGAACATGTCATCAATGGATAATGTCCTAATTCTGCCCTGCATGCATTATTTGGTGTTTCTCTTTGTACATGAAGAATGTTTCTGCAGTATTCTACATGCTGGGTGTTCTTCTTCAGTTTAATAAATCACTGTTTGGGAAAGGCTTACGTCTATCTCTTTATTCTATTTGGTCAGTTGGCTTAGCACTTCGCTTCCTCATAGCTTTTGTGTTGCTCCATTGTATTTGTGATATATTGTTATATTTGTTTCACTTAAATATAAAAACATAAATATATTTTAAGGAGCTCACTTCTTAAGCAGACTCCATGCTTTATTGTGTAAACCCTCTCTTGCCAATGATTGAAAATAATATACACTATAATTCACAAAATACATTGCTGCACAAAATACATGACATGAGAGCCATGATATATCAATGATCTTGTAAACATCATCATCATTTCAAAATGTCAGACCATAAATAGCCATAAATTAAAGACTAAACGTGACTTTGAACTTGAGTAATATCCTACATATGCTGACTAAAGTATTTGTAAACAAAATAAGAGTGAGCCTGTGTGATGTCATTTCTTCCTAAAAATACAAAAAATATGCTGACTCGTCTAATTATACATACACATCTTTTCAACGACAACAGAAAAATTGCCTACAATTAAATGATGTAGGCTAAAAACTCCACCTAAGGACTGCTCACTAAGGGGTCTCAGCGCGACTTAAGCGCTTTTTCGACCCGCTGCGTGCCTTTTCAGTGTCTGATTGTATTCTGACCTTGAACATTTAGGCGTGCTTGGGAGACTTGCGCGTTTGGGGTGGAGATTCATAGACATTGGGGCGTTTCTAATAAAAATACCCTCTACGCGGATTCAGACTTTGACTTAAGCAAATTTTCAGGGTGCGTATCCTACGTGCAGCACACCACTGCATTAAGTCGTCCACTCCTATCGGTCAGACTTAGAAATTACATTTTCTTCAGTGTTGCCGTATTGCATGGAGTAGAATAACTCTTGACATCATTTAAATTATTTCAGGATAACAGGAGCACGTAAAAGTATGGCTCTGACCATTGCCAACAATTGAGTTGTTGAATTTGAAATGCATGGCTGCATTTCGGTCCATGTTCCTCAGTCCGTATGTCTCAAATAAATATAAACTCATTAACGCTTTTGGCGTATTGTGCTTTTTAAACTCTATAAACCCACGGACAATAATTCACAGATCTCAAGACTTACCATATGCCAATACAAATATAATCATCAGGTCAAGTAAAACTAACTCTAGAACAAATTCATTATTCATCTTAGCTACTCGGTACATTATAAAGTATGATATCAAGCAATGTTTATCGTTCAACGATAAATCATACTATAAAAATTAGTGCAAGTTAAGTAAACCGTCGTTGTCTATCAAACCTCAGTGATTTTATTTACTTCATTCACCTAAGATCAAATGAAACATTTTGCTAATCTAAAGTAAGAAGCTGAGGTCTCACTCAATCAAGGAAGGTGACTCAAAACACAAATCAATGGGGTTATGCAAGTTGATCAGTTAAAAGACTGGCGAATTTTCACTGCAAATATACATCACTTCCCTATACTATAGTTGAAACTGCGGTCTCCAGCAGCAGGCATTCAGTATGACAAACATTTAGTTTACTGTGTACTTATCAAATTACAAGATAGGCAGTTTATTTCACATGAAAACCTAACCATGCTCTTTCCGTCTTGACCAATTTTAAAGGTGGTCAGGAGTGTTACGCTGTTTCCTTTCAGCAGGAATCAGATTATGGGACCAGGAAGCTCTGCAGAGACACTGTTGAAACATCTCTGCACAACACAGAATTTGAGATCATCGCATCTGATTCCAATGAGGATAAATCATCTGCTTTGAATGTGAATGTTTCACTGAAAGCAAGTTTCTTAGGGGGGTTAGTAGAGGTCAAAGGGTCAGCCAAGTACCTCAAGGACACAAAAGTTTCCAAAAAGCAGGCACGTGTGATGCTTCAGTACAAAACTATGACTAATTTCATGCAGATGTCCATGAATCATCTTGGATGTGGAAATGTAAAATACTCTTATGTGTTTGATCAGAGTGAAGCCACTCATGTGGTCACAGGTATTCTCTATGGTGCCCAAGCGTTCTTTGTGTTTGATCGGGAGGTTTCAGAAAATGAGGACCATCTAAACATTGAAGGAAAATTACAGGTGATGATTAAGAAGATTCCGGCCCTGGCAATTGAAGGGGAGGGATGTCTAAAAATATCAGACAGTGACAGTGCTAATGTTGAAAAGTTTTCTTGTAAATTTTATGGGGACTTTTCCCTTGATGTCAATCCTGTTTCTTTTCAAGATGCCATCAAGGTGTATACGATGCTCCCAAAGATGCTGGGGGAGGAGGGGGAGCATGCTGTACCTGTACAGGTGTGGTTGTACCCCTTAAAAAACCTAGACTCCACTGCTGCTCAAGTTGTGCAGGAGATCAGTGTGGGATTAGTTACACAGACACAGAATGTCCTGGAAGACTTTGACCAGCTTCAAATGCGATGATATGATTTTCTGAAAGACAAGACCATTACTCACTTTCCAGAAATTGGCAAAAAGCTGAAACTGTTCAAAGACATGTGCCTTCAGTTCAGATTGGAATTTCAGAAGTCTTTGGCTGGAATTCTACCTTCCATTCGAGGTGGAGGAGAAAAGGAAGGTGTGCTTTCAGACCTCTTTAGAAAGAAAGGAGCATCTCCCTTTAACAGTGAAACACTTAATGAATGGCTTGACTGCATACAAAGAGAAATCACAGTACTCCACATGTACACTAAAAAACTCAAAAGCACAAAACTAGCGAAAAACAAAAATGAACTTAACAAACAAATCTTGACTGCTGAAGCTAAGCATGTGGTGTGTTTTGCTTTCACATCTGTGAACAATATCTGTCAGTTTTTTCAGACCATTTAAAAGAATTACCCAGCTTAAAAAAGGTCCAGAAAGCAAAAACCAACCAACCTGATATAAAGAGGGAACAATGGTATTTCTCAAAGGAAACTTCAGACTACGTGAGTGAACAAGTGAGGCTTTTTACAGACTTTGCAGGGGCAAACAAAGACAACGGGAATACCCACTTCATAGCAGCTTCTGTCCACAATCAGAGCTATGAGGGGGCCAGTATTTACCTTTATGAGGATGGGTTTGAACAGAATGACCATTTTGAACCTCCATCAAAGCCTGAGAAACCAACAGCAAGTGACACGACTCATGACAGTGTGACAGTAGAGTTCAGTCACCCTAAGTATGGATCAAAGGAAGTGACCCACTACTTAATCGAATACCGTGCCAGAGATACAGACACATGGCAGGCTGTGAGTACACCCACTGCTGACCCAGTTTATACAGTATCAGGCCTTCTTCCTCACACAGAATACCAGTTCAGGTGCAGAGCAGTGTGTCCAGTGGGAGTCAGTCCAGTCAGTGAAGAAAGCTCCAGTGTTAAAACTCTGCCAACAAATCCTCCTGGAGCTCCATACCTGACTGATGATGATGCCACTGAATTTACAATTAATTGGCAAAAACCTACTGAAATTGGAAATGGAGTCAGCATCAATCATTACATTGTTGAATACAGAAACATCAGTGAAAATCAAGAAATAACAGCGAAGTGGACTGAGAAGACTTCTAAAGATGTAATCTGCCGTGTCACTGGGCTACAGCCAGATACAAAATATGAAGTGAGAGTGAGCTGTGACTGTGGTGCAGCTGGTAAAAGCAGAGAAAGTGAGACAGTCACTATTTCAGTTACTACACGTCTCGCTTGAAGAATCAAACAATGAATTGAGAAGAATCATCCAAGTAAACATTTGGAAAATTCTGGAAAACTTAACATTTACCAGGTCCCTCTACAAGAGACAGATATAGGTCTGATTGACTGCAAGAAGTACATTTTTGGTAAAGAAAGCAAAAAAGAACACTGTTTGCAGAAAATACCGTTTCTGACAGTAATAAGAAGAGTATGATGAGGAAGATACACACGGTGATGATAATTTTGATAAAATGTTCTGGAGAATGGGCATGAGCAGCATGATGCATTTTTTTAAGGGCTTAACGGAGATGGAAACCAAGAGCTCGAAACAGCAGTCGAAGGTTTGCAGCCACAGGTCCGTGCTGGTTTGGCAAAACTTGAGGAAATAAAAGCAACTCAGCTGATCATTCGAAGACATGAAGCTGAGATCAGTACAAATGAAAAATTTCAATTTGAGGTTGAGGTAACAGAGCCAGTTCAGGTTTCCATTGCTGGATCAGGACAGTACTTAACCAACTGTCAGAGTTGTCATGTGACCTGCCACTTCCCTTGCACTATTCCAAATGATGCTGATAAACATGGCTGCAGTGTAATGTTTATGGGTCAGTGCAAAGTCTGTCCAGGGAAATATCAGTGGAGTGTGCACTACAACCAGAAATACAGATGGGAGTATAAAAAAGTGACAAAAAAAATTACATCAGCAGAGTTGAAGGCAAAGTGTGAGAAAGCGTATGGTGCCAAAATGTCTGCTCTGCAAATAATTGAAAAACTAAATGAGGAGATTCTAATACTTCAGGACATAGTGCTGAATCTAATGGAAACCTCCTCAGACTGTTTAGAACGACTGCAAGAAATTGCATTGAAACCAAACCCACTCTCTATACCAGAGTACATTGACTTGCTCATAGAGGGTGAAAAATCAGAAGCCAAACCAGGGTTTTGGAGTGTATTAAATCTCTGGAAGCTATGAAAGAGGCAGCAGTAATAACAGAAAAAGTCTCCAAGAAACAAGATCTGTTGCCACAGGAACTTAAGGCCTACAATGAACAAATCAAGAGGAAAAAAAAGAGATCTACACTTGAAAGATGTAAGAATTGGTTTAACAGCATTTTTTCATCAGACTTATGTGCGATTGAATTTGTTGGCTTGGGGTGACAGGATCAATAGGATCATCATAGGAACAATATCAAACTTAAAAATCATGAAATCCGAATAAATGTTCATTAATTTGTAATAAGTATAATCGAGACTTAGGAACAATGATGCCATACGTTGATATCACTGTTCATTGTTGTAGCAGTACATATCAAATGTATTTATTTCAGTTGGAAATGTAAACACAAATATAATTATGAACCAGGGTAAAATTCAATCTTTCACATTCCTATTCAATATGTGTTGAAATAATTTACTTTGAAGTTGCCTAATAACTGTTCCTATAATTTGAGAAATTGTTTTTCTTCTGCTCATAGCCATCAAATAATATCTCTACTCCTATGTACAGTAGGATACAGTATACAGTATGTATAAGATTCTAACCAATTTTGGTTTTGTTTGCTTTAAGGGTTATACAAAATCATAAAGTTACATGTAGCCAAATGTGTTTTCTGTGTGCAGTCCAATATTTGATTTGAAGCTCTTTTATTCTGAATACCATTAATGTTTCAACTTGTCATGGCATGTCAGAGGATTGCCTGTTAAATCCTGTTTTACCACAGTATGTTTTCAGTTAGTATGAAATTTTACCGATCTTCAGTTTTTACGTGCTAATGTAGTTTGGTTCGGTTTGGTTAGAAAGTGAATAACCCAGTAGTTAGACCACTGAGCACCTTATGGTAGCTCAAATGCTCAAATAAAATGCAAGTGAATTTCCAGTGTAACAGTATCTATATATCTTAGAAAATAAGCACTATGTTTAAATATTATACTTTCATGTATTTTAATAACTATCTCAACATTTGACAACTTGATTGCTTTCCTGCAGTCATCATGTTACACCCCTGTTCCTGCAGTATGTACATCTCTTCTAACGAAATTTGGTTTTGTTTTCTGAAAGATTTGTCATAAAATCACACATACTTTAATAAGTTCTGCCCTGTGCAGGCCAACATTTACTGAAAACCCCTTTGTTCTGAATTATAGAAATAACCTTTCAACTTGTCATAGCAAGTGGTAAGACAGTCTGATGAATCCTCTTTAAGCATATGCATATTTTTGATTAGTATGAAATTATCTATCATCTATTCTGCTGATGCAGTTTGGGTTATTAGAAAGTGCATAGACCCAGATTCATTACGATCTGTGAACAGGAAACAGCAGTTTGTAGTGTGCTTTATACTAACATGCATTGCTACCACCATCATTTACTTAATATTTTACTCATTTCTGTATTTTACTGTGATATATTCTAAAATAAAAATTGCTGTGGATGTTTCAGTGTAACACTGACTGTTCACATAAATAGCAGATAGAAAAAAATCAGGATTACTCAGAACATGCATGTGAAATATGGAGAAGAAGCAAGTTTTTTGACATTGAAATCTGTAACTATTGTCACATGGTAAAACAGTCTCCAGATGAAGTAATTTGTTGATAAGTTTTATGTGACTAGTTTTTGAATGTTCATTTTAGCTCTAGTTAGTGATTATCATAATGTAATTTTGTGTCTTTAAAAACTGAAAAAATATGAGGAGAAGAGTCTTGTGATGTGTCCTGTGTCCTCCTTTTGCCTTCATAAATGGGTCTAATTTGTTTGTCACACTTGAGGGTGTTCTGGAAAAATCTCCAGGTACCTTATATAAATGATCCACATCAGGAAAACGATTGCATTTATTGAATAACTTTGTATACCCTCACTGTAATTTTAAGTGCAGGAGAACCAAAGCTGTTGGTGATACTAATTTGGTGTTTATATGCATTGTAGCCTCTGCATATAAACACATCTCAATATTATTACATTAATTGTATACAGTGAAATAGAACTTACTTTCCTTTATTCAAGTTTTGTGAAGTATAGGATGTATGATGGTAGATGTTGGTTGTTTGAACCACTTATACTGTGCCTACACTCAAATAACACTGGTTAGGTGGCCCAAACCATAGTCATTAACACTTAGAGGTGGTTGTCACAGGTGAAAGAGCAGATGAAATTATCGATGATTTGTTAGTCATGATAGTTTTCATCCCAGTTGGGAGTAGCTCAAAGTGGAGTTCAACCAATCAATGTATTTTACTGTGGAGAGAGAAGCCTTTTAGGTGAGCAACTGACGGCTCACCTTAGGTTAACCATAGTAAGGTTCAAGAAACCTTATTCTATCATTATGAGCAAATGGCAATTTTATTTTAAAAAGGAGCAGGATTCACTCTCAGTCTGTTGATCAAGACAACTGACCAATTTTTGAAATAGTAAGAGATCAAAGTTTAATTAATATTGTATTTAACTAATTTATGTATTGTGCAAAATTACGAATTTACAATTTTGTAATGGTACTGATAAATTTACCTTAAAAGATTATGTATTTTTTAAATTTGGCATCGGCCTAAATGCCTGCTGCATTATATTTATTTGTAGCCACCTGCCAATCAGTATCAAGGCCCCTCTTGTGTATTCTTACTTCGCAATACAACCTCATTATATGTGTGCTAAAGTCATATTATGAGTATAAATATCAAAAGTATTTTGATGTGTATATTTTATGATTTTCTGTTTGAATGTAGTTTCATCTTTAGATCATCAGTTTTTTATTGTTAACCTTTTTTCATCCCAGTTCATTGGGTTGAAGCTGGAATCTAAGATCATGGCTGTTTGCACATGCTGTTGTTAGGATATTTTGCCCTTCTCCATGGAACCAAATGCAGGACATTGAAGAACATGCTGACGACTTCTCTTAAGAGAATGTCGGTTTATGACAATGCACAGGGGAGAGATATCCTCAGAACATTCGGGCTGCCTGTGCCGAGAAAATCTCTAAAGAATCAAGTTCTTGTGTGGTGTGTTGATATACAGTCCATGGTCATACATATCAAAGGACTGAGTTAAGTGACGGCCTCAGGACAAATGGGAGGGAGTATGAATATCAAAGGCAATTCCACAAGCGAAAAGGTCACAAACAGAAATAGGTCCTACAGCATAAAAACACAAAAGGATTAAAGAAAACTTAGGAGTAAACAAGAGGAATTCCAAACAAGAAGGCAAAAATCAAAACAGTCTAAGATAAGTCCAAGGGACTTATCAAAGGTAAAGGCAATTGCTCGAGCAGTCGTATGTAGAAAGTTACAAATTCTTTGAACAAGGCACAACATCTAAGCAGGGGGGTTTGGGTTATGATTATATGATTATCCTGAGCACAGGTGAGAGAAAACTCAGGTGTGTAATCAGCGAGCCTGGTCTGGACGGAGTCAGGACGCCCTCTGGTGGTTTCTGCTGGTATCAGTCACTGAGGTGACATACCGTAGTTAAATGCATTCACAAAAATATATGTAACTTCTGCATTTGTTCAATGAGCTTATTTGATACTGAATTTAAGTATTTATGTTTCTCATACTAAAAGAATCTGAGACATGAGCTTGATTCAAAAGTATTACTATATTTTCATACCTTTTTGAGGCCCACAATATTTCCAGGTTTGAAATATATAGTGTGTTGGAAACATTTGGAAAATGACAAGTTTCAAGAATGTACAAATAAAGATATTGTTAATTTCTATACATGGCAAAAAAAATATATTTTTGAAGAATAAAATATTTGTCCATCACAGTCCCTTGGGTTCCCCTACAACTGAATCTACAGTGCTGTGAAAAAGTGTCTGCCCCCTTACAGAGATCTTCTGTTTTTGCTTTTTTGTCACACTTAAATATTTCGAAACAAATCACAAAAATAAAAAAAAAAAAAATAAATAAATAAATTAAGGAAACTAATTAAACCAGCTCAACTAAACTAAAGCAATTTAAACCAAAAGGCAATAATAAATCGATGGAAAAAAATATGGTCTTCACCTAGCCTTTATCACCACTGTCCTCCTTGGAGGCTAAAATCAACTGCCTAAAATACAGTGGTACCTTGACATACGAGTTTAATTCGTTCTGTGACTGAGGTCATATCTCAATTTGCTCGTATTTCAAATTAATTTTCCCCATTAAAATTAATTGAAATGCTATTAATCCGTTCCAGCCCCCAAAAACCACAATTTTTTATGTTACATGTTTTTAGATAAGAACAAATGTACTTTATAAATAACATATAATGTATAGAAAAATAATAATATATAATAAAAGAGAATGTAAATAAATAAACTGGTTTTATTAAGTGTATTTACCTTGAAGACCAGACGAAGATGCTGGCGGAGGTGGAAGAGATTAGGAGGAGGTTGGGGGAGTTTTTCATTTCGTGCTCTATCACTTAACTTAACTTACTCACTACACACTTAATGCTACAATTTATTGCTATTTTAACTTACACACTATGTTATACTTTATCGCTAAACTTAATTGCTACTTTTTTATTTATTTGCACGGCAAGATAACCACGTGAACTGAACACTTGCTGGGCTACCTAGCGGCAGGTGGCGTAAGCTTGCTGGCTCGTATCTCAGATCTTGGCTTGCATCATAAAGCAAAAAATCGACCAAGCGACGGCTCGCATCTCAGAAAATTCATAAGTTGATTCACTTGTAAGTCAAGGTATCACTGTAGAGGGAAGGTACCTAGATACTTCCTCTAACGGCTACACCATTTTCATCAATTAAATGCATTTTCTAGTGTGTCCAATAACCACATAAACAGACACAAAAAACATGTTGATCAATTATGATATACATAAGTATAGCTGTCATAATTAAAACCCAAACCTTTAAAGCAATAATTTCACCAAATTGAAATTACTCCCCCCCTCCCCAAACAAACATTCTAGGTGAGTTTGCAGCAATCTACAACACTTCTTTTCGTCTTACAGCCAGTACTTTGGTGTATATACAGACACAATTACTCAAACTCAATTGGTAAAATTATTGATTAAAATTTGTATTACTCACATATGATGTATGGTTTGTATTACTCATGTATACAGTTTTTTGTTCACTAGTCATTAATCTGAATTAGCCATGCACCGAACTATTAATTTTTATTGGTCACACATAATGATTTTACAAATATTAATGTGTTAGTCAACACTATAAATCACTTTTCTGTTCATTGGTCACAGATTCTGCATGTTTGTTTAAACTGTGCCAAAGGCTTTTGCTTGTGAAAAGTAACTAAGAGGTAAATTCTTAGTTCCCTATCAGGCCTGGTGTCCCTGAGTGAATGAAGTCTAGCACAGGTGTGTGTGTGTGTGTGTGTGTGTGTGTGTGTGTGTCCATAGCCATTCAGGCTGCTATTAACCCCTGACCTTCCACCACCACAAATGTATGCTGGTGCTATTAACCTGTTACAAGAAATTATCTAATATCCGTGTATTAATATACACTGGTTCTACATGTATTTACATATAATGTGCATTCTGTTTCTGAATCATGTAATCCTTTGCTTGTGAGAATGTAAGCTGGTGGGAAATACTGGACAAGAAGCATCTCAGACCCTTATCATATGTGCTGATCTTGACAAGTGGACCCTGGCTCTTTGTACGGGCCTCCATATTCTTTGCACAAAGCTGACGCATTGCTGAATGTACTGCTTCTCCTATATTGCAAAATTAAACAAGAAAAAGAGAGCTTTGACCATTCTCCATTATTTAAAGATATTTTTGCCACAACAGTAACAGAGTTTGCATTGTACGCCAAACATAAACAAAGACTTGGTCCCTTAAATCCATAGTAGATGCCAGCTTTTACTCAAAAACTTCAACATACCCTTATGTCTTGCAGGTGCTGTGTTTTAAGACAAACAATGACGACAGAGGCAATGAAACCATGCCGCTTCCTATTTACAGTGTCCGTTAAATGCTGCAATCAATAACACTCACTTACTGAAAGTGTCTGTCTCTGCTCGATGTCCGTGTACGCAGTCCCAGAGGATAATATAAAAGAGCAGGCACGGAGAATTCGCTCTGTGACACCCATACAGCCCGGCTGACTGGGCTGGCCAGATGAGAAGCCTCAAATCAAATTTCATTTTATTACTGTTACTGACCTGCAGTAATGCTCAGATCTTGGTGGTTAAGATTAAGACGGTACATAAGGGTGATTTTACATGAAAAATATTTGTGAAATTAGTTGACCATCCCTTTAAATGTCTGTATGTAAGGACTGAGTGATATTCTATATAACACTAAGCTAGTGAGTGTGTATTTCTGACTCTACTCCAGTTGGCACAGGGACACTGTAGAGTTTAATCCATTCAGGTAAAACCCAGCACAGAGGGGTTTGTGTTCAGTGAAGCTGGTGTGGTACCTGTGCAGGAGGGTCAGTGTGTCAGAGCCAGAGACGCTGTAGAAGGACAGAGTGCCGGCAGAACAGTCCACACACACTCCTACTCTGTACACACAAACTCCTTCATCATCACCGTCATCACACTCTCTTACTCTGCGGTAGGGGGAGGGGGGGGCAGATATGTCTGTTGCTCTCTCATTGAGCCTGACAGAGTACCTCTGTTTAGAGCAGTATAGACTCCAGGTGTTTACACTCTGTACAGACGAAGGGTCATCCTCTCCTTTTCCTGTTCCTTTATATCCCAGTGAAATCTCAACCCATCCCCCCTGAGGCACACTCCACTCAGCCTCCCAGTAACAGCATCCAGACAGACTCTCTCTGCACAAAACCTGGGGTCTAAAGTGAATTCTCTCTGTATAATCAGGACATGGCTGCTCCTCTCTCCCCCGTGTCACCTTCCTGCTCCCCTCAGACACAGACAGCTCTCTGTGTGCTGTGTTTGAATCCAGGGTGAGATGACAGCCATCTGCAGACCAGAGAAATTAATGAGATTATTTATGATTATTAATATTCATTAATATTTCTTTCATTATGTATGTGACTTACTGCATGTGAGAAAAAGAGAAACAGGGTTGGGTTTTTATGTGTGTACACCTCTTTGAGTGTGTGTGTGTGGTTAAGTTTCTGTATTTAGGTGCATTTTTGTAAACATTATCTGCAAACAAACACTTAGACTGTACTCAATGACCATATGACACAAAAACAACACACACACATAACACTGTAGATATGTAAAGACTTCTGTTCAGATACAGAAATGTGTCACTGTGAAAGAGGGATGAGAGGAAAAAGAAGGAGTGAGCGTTAAGTGCTGGCAGACTCACATTTCGTGGGTCCTGGGTTGTTCCTGCTCTCTCCTCCATGGTCCACACTGTAGGAACAGCAGAACAGACAGTGACTGAGAGACACACAGTGTGGAAACTCTCTGTACTTACAGCAGTGTGTCTATGAGGTGCAGTGTGGAAACTCTCTGTACTTACAGCAGTGTGTCTATGAGGTGCAGTGTGGAAACTCTCTGTACTTACAGCAGTGTGTCTATGAGGTGCAGTGTGGAAACTCTCTGTACTTACAGCAGTGTGTCTATGAGGTGCAGTGTGGAAACTCTCTGTACTTACAGCAGTTTGTCTATGAGGTGCAGTGTGGAAACTCTCTGTACTTACAGCAGTGTGTCTATGAGGTGCTGTGTGCAAACTCTCTGTTCTTACAGCAGTGTGTCTATGAGGTGCAGTGTGGAAATTCTCTGTACTTACAGCAGTGTAAGTGTGTCCAGGTTAGCAGCAGAGAGCACTCTCACTCCTGAGTCTCCTGGGTGATTGTAGCTCAGATCCAGCTCTCTCAGGTGTGAGGGGTTTGAACACAAAGCTGAAGCCAGAGAATCACAGCCTCTCTCTGTGACTCGACAGCCTGACAGCCTGCAGGGAGAAAGAGATCAGCTCTGGACAAATACACGTTTTTCAGGCTGAACTTAAAACAACAGGCTTTGGGATTAGCAATCATCACTATCAAGCTCATAATAGTGAATTATAGACACCTCAGAGAAGCTGAGTATATCCTTAGAAAATAAGATTGCATAATTAGTAGGATGTAGTATAAGCCTTATATCATTATTCAATAAGAGGAATTGGTTATTTATTTTATTGTAATCAGTATGAGGAGTGTCATAATGTTTTAATACTAAGAACATTATCAATTTTTATAGTATAAATTCTTAATTTATGTATATACTGAAATTGTTTGGTTTAATGGTTTTGGCCAAACACCATACTAAAGCAAAGATGCTGATTTGTGTAACTGATGTCAGATTTACACTATAAAGTGTCTGAGTCATTGTTAACAATATTAGTGGTATATTTAGTCACAACTGAAGGGCTTCATGAGAGAGGGGTTTGTTTATTTCTTTATTTTTATGTATCCTATACTTCACCTGTAAACATACTAAGATTAGCATCTCTTTCTCAAGGGGGTCCTGACATACACACAGTAACAAAAATAATGACAAGACACATTAACGGAAACAAGTCACAATTATAAGTAGGTGAAATATTTAAAAACAGGTGCACATTTCTGTAGATGCAGACCTGGTGTTATGGGCAGGCCCTGGGGGGCCAGGACCACCCATCCAGGAATTTGGCCCTCCCAGGAGAAATCATGATTGTTATTATTATTGACCATAGGACTGTGTAGATGTAAGATTAAATGTTGAAAGTCTTTGGTATTAATATGTCCATTTCAAGCTGGTTCTTCCAGCTTCAAGATTCTTCTAGCTTTTGGTGCAAATGAATTAAAAGCAGTTTTCTTGAGGTCTACAGGCAGTTGGGGGACTTTGTGGTACTGAAGCTAATCATTTAATGAATTCCATGAAGCAGAGAACACAGGTAGGAGATGGGCTCTCCAATAATGGCTCTGTAAGCAAACAGATACCAATGAACTGACCCATACAGATTAAGTTGAACCAGTCAATTTATGAAGATTGCAGCAATGAGTTAATGATATGGCTTTTATAATAAAATGCAATGAACTAGGATTCACTCCATCTAAACCTGTAATGATTTACAAGTGTCAGTCATATACAGCGTGTCTCCATATTCAATGACAGGTAAAAATGTAGATAAAACTTTATTTCTAAATGAAAAACCCCAGCTTTACTTTCAGTTTCTGCACCAAATTATCAGGAAGCATTTTCAAGCTAATTGTATCACCTAACCAGATAAATACTAATAAGATTAAACTTTCTGAATGCAAGTACCACACAATGTAAGTATTTGCAAGTCATTTTGTAAAGGGGTATGAGATCTGGTTTCAGTGATTGGTTTTGGATAAATCTCACCTTTAGATTTCCAAATGGAGGAAGTGCATTTGTTTTGCAAATTTCTTAAGTGGTTCCAATCAGCGGGGGATGTTTTGCTTTGGACCAATTATTATCCCAACCTGTTACTGTACATTTTAGTGCTTAGTTTACTAGTAAAAGATAATATATTGATATACAGTGTTCTCAGGCAAAATCTATATCTGGAGTAAGATCAATTTTATCATGACCGTGTGAATACAGATCACGTGTGTATTGACCGTGTAAATACAGGTTCTTCTACCAACCTTTTGAAACTCCTTTCAAAATAAGACAAGACTTGGCGCGCCCCGGTAGCTCAGCCGGTAGAGCGCATGCCACATAAGGCTCTCTCTCTCCCTGCATTTCCTGTCTGTCCACTGTAGTGGTCAAATAAAAATGGAAAAATTCCAAAAATTATGTTTAAAAAATTGAAACAAGACTGAATGTTTAGGAATTCTCACATCTCTAACACAGACAATAATCATTTATTTTGCCTGGTTCCTGACCACAATTCCTTGCCTGCCATTTGCTCTGCTTGCCTGTAGGTTACCTGACTGCCTGCTACATTCTCTGCATGTCTGTGGATACTGATTTTTGCCTGTTGCTTTGACCCTGCCTGAGACCTAAGACCTGCGGACCTTAAACTGACAATAAAACCCTTTTTTAAACTGTCAATAATACTGTATTCCCGGTGGTCTGCGATTGAGTCCTGACAGTTTATGTTGTTATGCACCGACAGAAGAATATTTATGGGGTTCTTTCATAATAATCAGATCAATCAAGGTACTCTTGTCTGGGGTTTGTGTTTGTTACTCACCCCAGTCTCTGCAGTTTACAGTGTGGGTCATCCAGTCCAGCAGAGAGCGCTCTCACTCCTGAATCCTGCAGCTCATTGTCTCTGAGCTCCAGATCTATCAGCTCTGAGTGGGGGGAATGCAGGACTGAGGCCAGATCATCACAGCAGCCCTCTGAGAGATTACACCAACCCAGCCTGTGGAGAGAACACACACGATAAATATACACCAACCCAGCCTGTGGAGAGAACACACACTATAAAAATACACCAACCCAGCCTGTGGAGAGAACACACACACTATAAATATACACCAACCCAGCCTGTGGAGAGAACACACACACTATAAATATACACCAACCCAGCCTGTGGAGAGAACACACACTATAAAAATACACCAACCCAGCCTGTGGAGAGAACATACACTATAAATATACACCAACCCAACATGTGAAAAGAACACACACACACACACACACACACACACACACACACACACACATACAATAAATATCCATTACCCAGCCACTGGAGAGAACACACACACACACTATAAAGTGCATCATATGACTGGACCCAGGAAATGGGATTTCCTCTTCATTTGATCATAGATGTTTACAAAACTACCACTTTTCCTGATATTTTGGTCATTTTTACCAGCCCATGAATCATTATTTGATAAATGCCTTAATAAGGAGGACAGTAAGAATAATAATCATTATTTTTCGTTATTTTTTTTCTTTCAGGACAATTTTTTCATATAATGACACTACGCAGGATAAAGTTGTAAGTGACCTGTTGTTTAACCATCCACCCTGTGGAGAGAATATGCACACAAACACAGACTCAAATACAGAAGCCATTTTCTAATCTGGTCTTGCAGACTATGAGGACCAGACATCAAACCAATATCTCACTTTAACAAATTTAACACAAACAAATTCTGGTTCTGCAGTCCACACACCTGGCAACACTGAGATTCATGGGGTTCTATCTTGCACTTGGCACAAGGGGTGCTATGCTTTATTTCAGTCATTGCGCCTCCGCCCTTTTAATAGCATAAGACTTTGCACCCACATGGGTGTGTCAGTGCTCAGGTAAGGTGTGGTCAGTCGCAATGGCGGCGAAATACTACCTTGCATGCATCTCAAAGCGATTACACTTAAGACCAACAAAACCACATCTTCCGTATTTTCACAGTTGTTATTGCTATTTTGACACTTCAACGTCTTATAGATAGTGATGCACACCTACATGGGCACCTACAATGTGCATACGCCCCAATTACATGGGGGCATATACAATAATTAATTAATAAATATAAAAAGATTACAATGTAAAATATTACTGTTGTATATATCAAGATATGTGCAACATACATGCTACAATTTTTTGTCATAATATTGATCAGAACTAGAGATAACTGGGGTCTCCTTATTTATAGAAATAAAAGATTTACTTTAGGCTATTCCTGTTATTGTTGTCAATCCATTGCCTTTGACAGTCGTGCCTCAGCAGCAAAGGCAAAAATCCATGATTCTCAAGGCAAAATGTGAGACTTGAAAAGTATGGCAGTGATGATGAATGAAATTGGTTATTTCTTTGATGTGTTAAGGATGTACACATCAGCATTAAAACAGACTATGTCTAAATGACTTTTGTTCCACATTATTACAAGACCAGGGAAGTTATGCTGTAATAATTCTACATTACTCTATAGCAATATGGGTTCTGAAAAACACAAGCAAACTACAGTGAAGATAATTTATTTATGACACTTGTGAGAATGGTGAATGTGCAAAGGGTGAACGGAGAAAGTAATACAAGATGAATAAAACAGGAAAATAAAGAATGTTAAAAGATATGTTTAACTCAATTCATTCAGTTCTTTCACAAAGTAAAAAAAACATGAAGCTAAACAAGATCAGAATCCAAAAAATCAAGTTCTGTGATGGAAAATGAATAAATTAAAAAAAAAAAAAAATCCAAGCAGTCTTCTCTCAATATGGTGAGCAATAATTGACCCCAAAGAAACCATATTAATTTTTAATCATTCCTTCAGCAGTGCATCAGTTCATGAAGGAAAATCACTGTCATCTATCAACGGATCATTTTTTTAACTTTTCAAAAGAAGAGAAATCCACTATATGTGGATATACGGGCCACAATGCTTAACCCGCTAGGCTGTAACAGACCAATATCAGCATATATCTATACCCTGATGAGCAGCTCGGATAGTTTATTTGACTGAGAAAAAGTCCAAAACATGGTCCAGTGAATATTGCATTTATTTGGAAATGTTGCATCACGGAAAATGAGGATAGCCTTGTTTGACCTCAGGGAGTTGCCTGCTGTTTCTATAATTTCTCTGTTCACTGAATTTCACCTCACGAAAGTCAGGAATCTACAGTTTCTTCCACTTAAGTCACAGCAGCTTTAAAACAGCAATAAGCCAAGACACAAACCTTATCCATTTGCAAAGGCTATGAAACATGACACTGTTTTTGGTTTACACATCACACCCATGTATAATTAAGCTTGTTAGTCCATCTTCAGTAGACATTGCACCTGAGTTTTGTGCATAAGGACGTCCCCCATTGAAATAATGAAGTGGCTTTGCAATGCCCATGAATATGTTTAAGATAATGTGATAAGGCACAGCGCTTAGCACATAACGCATAAGTCTGTCAAGGTCCTTCTTTAACTTGCTGTGATAGAGGAGTAAGAAGAGAGGGATGTGACTAATGTGGACAAAGGCCGAGGGCCGAGGGAGAGAGGAGGAAACAGACAGGAGGAGCTGTTTAACATGCTTTTGTAAAAGAGCCATGATTGCTCAGAAGAGAGGGATGGGAATGTGACAAAGAAGAATTCAGTTTACTAAAGGTCACATAGTACACAGCACTACTCACCCCAGTGTCTGTAATTTACAGTTTGGACTCTTCAGTCCAGCACAGAGCAGCTTCACTCCTGAATCCCCCAGGTTATTGTAGCTGAGGTCCAGCTCTCTCAAGGGTGAGTTTGATGACTGAAGAACTGAGGCCACAATTTCACTGGACTCCTTTGTTAGATCACAGCTGTCAAGCCTGCAAAGATCAGATAATTTGTTATTAAATATTTAAAATTTAAAAGAAAATAAGCCACCCTTCCAATTATGTATATCAGTAAATACTTTAAATATTCAATTCCCACTGTGGGAACTAGTGTTGTCAACAATACCAAAATTTTGGCTTCGATACTGATACCAGGTATAGTATCGCAGTATTAAAATGATACTCAATACTGGGACGGTACTGATTTCATACTAACACTACTGAAAATACCTTAAGAGATCAGTAACAGAATGTCCTCAAGGGTTAATGACATTTTTGAATTCACTATTTATTGACAAACTTTCAGTTAAAGTTGTTACGCATCGGCCTATATATATAATATTAAAACTATATAATATTAAACAGAATAAATACATACTTCGAAATGAAACAAAAACAACAAACCTTTAACAAATCTTTAAATAGAGCTTTCAAAGTTACAAACAGATCTTTCAAAAACTTCTGATCTAGGAATCCATTACAATGAATCTGGCTCAAAGCATCTCTCCATAGCTGCGCTTCCCAGTGAGAATTCTGCTAAAGTTCTATGTTGTAAACTCATAGAACCGTGGGTATAAAACCATGACACTCATCCTTCCAAAACAACAAATGTATTTGGCAGTATTTTAAATGTATGATTTGGAATTCAAACTACCTAACCAATCTTTTAAAGTTATGCTTCTCAGCAGTATAAAGAAATGGCTTTTTTTAAAAATATACGCTACATTTTTCAAATATGCTACGCTGCCTGTGCGTGCAATTTACCAGTGGCAAACCGTCAGGGCCTTCAAGATATTCAGAGAAGGCCCTGTAATCCTCAGATGAAAAAAGGAAACAACGTATCTGATTAATTCAATAAACATTTCTGTGTTGCCTACCTGTAATATTACAGTGTTTTACGCCGGCTTGATTCAGACATTTGCGTTTTCACAAACAGCTCCTCCGGGTAATGTCGAGATAAGTTCAGGGTTGCAGTGTATGTGAAAAGGGATCTAGTGTTGGACAAACTAGCTAGACAAAGACCATTAAAAATGGCTACAAGTGGAGATGATATTGTCGTGGATTTATTATCAAACCAGAACTACTCACACAAAATTGATTTGATCTTTTATTTTTAATTGTTGAATGAATCATTTCTTAAGCATTGGTTGTGCATTTAATTTGTGAGTCTTTCTTGGTAATGGTAGTTGTTACCATTATTATATTTTCTACATATTGTTATATATTTATAACATTATATCATTATTGCCTCTGTCAATTTTAAGTACCGAAGGCCCAGATCTGACAGGCACGGTTCGCTACTGCTATTTAGGATACAATAATGTTAACATTAATCAGTGTATCTCATGTCATTACACAGGTCCTCATCATCATATCAGCTGGCTACCCAGCTGTCTTATTCACTAACATCACTGGCTAATTTGTTTGTGCTCTTTGATTCGAAGCTCATGCTGTATTACCAAGGATGAATGCATATGTGAATGTCACGAATGTGTCTGCCTCGCTAGGCGCTAGTACTGCCATCTAGTGAAGATTACAACTTTTATCCTCAAATTAAAGGCAAATTAAATCAAATTTAAGGCAAATTACACCGTTTATCCTCTCAACACAGAGACACATTTGACCAAAAAGTATGGAACGTTGGAACATTCTGATACCATATCATGTTTTAAAAATAAGTATTGAAAAAGTATTGAAGTTTCGGTATACCATACAGCACTAGTCGGAACACAATAATACAAATACACACACTATAAATATACAGTAACCCACTTCTTGTGTCCCTGCTATATAATGGACCAGGACACTATATGGCAGTGAGGACACTGCACTGAAACTGGGGCTACAAGGAGCAGACATGCAATGCTACAGCACATGAGATAGGGGGCAGCAGAGAGTCATTATGTGACAGTGGCACACAATCATTGGAAGCTAAACACTGTTAATCTGACAGTGAACAGCACAGGGCACTGAATGGCTTTGTGTACAAGTACACCACTGATAAGCAGCTGGCTAACTTACATGCTAACTGGGGATCACTCAGACTCAGAGACCCCATCAGTAACCTGTAGCTTCCCCTGACTGTGACTGAGAGCTATATAACTGCTCACCATCTTTATTTACCTCAACAACTGCCTAGCTGTGTATCACAAGCTAATGCAGTTCAATATTAAACAGAATTTGTTATCTGTGTATAATGGAATTATCTGTTGGCAGAATGGAGTGCTGTGATTTGAAAGAAGGAGTGAGAGTGTCGGGATAACATAGCCGTATGAAGCACCGTAACTGGACAGAAGGAATGAGAGTTTTGGGATGTAATAAGATAAAGCACTGAGATTGGACAGAGGGAATAAATGTTCTGTTCAGCCATTTAGTGTCCAGTCAGCACACATGTCCTGACACTACACAGACTCCGCAGAAACCCTGCATTCTGATCTACGACCACACACCTGGCAACTCATGGGGTTTAATCCTGCTTTACTTTGCTGTGATTGAGGAGTAAGAAGAGAGGGATGGCAATGTGACAAAGAAGAATTCTATTTATTAAAGGTCACATAGTACACAGCACTACTCACCCCAGTGTCTGTAGTTTACAGTTTGGACTCTTCAGCCCAGCACAGAGCAGCTTCACTCCTGAATCCCCCAGGTTATTGTAGCTGAGGTCCAGCTCTCTCAGGGGTGAGTTTGATGACTGAAGAACTGAAGCCACAATTTCACAGGACTCCTTTGTTAGATCACAGCTGTCAAGCCTGCAAAGAACAGATAATTTGTTATTAAATATTTAAAATTTAAAAGAAAATAAGCCACCCTTCCAATTATGCATATCAGTAAATACTTTAAATATTCAATTCCCACTGTGGGAACTAGTGTTGTCAACAATACCAAAATTTTGGCTTCGATACTGATACCAGGTATAGTATCGCAGTATTAAAATGATACTCAATACTGGGACGGTACTGATTTCATACTAACACTACTGAAAATACCTTAAGAGATCAGTAACAGAATGTCCTCAAGGGTTAATGACATTTTTGAATTCACTATTTATTGACAAACTTTCAGATGAAGCCTGTTGAAGATATTACGCATCGGCCTATATATATAATATTAAAACTATATAATATTAAACAGAATAAATACATACTTCGAAATGAAACAAAAACAACAAACCTTTAATGAATCTATGAATAGAGCTTTCAAAGTTACAGACCTCTCAGAAAACTGTTCTATAAATTCGTTAAAATGAATCTGGCTCAAAGTGTTTCCGTAGCTGCGCTTCCCAGTGAGAATTCCGCTCAGGTTTTATGTCGTAAACGCATAGAACCGTGGGTACAAAACCACGACACCCATTGTTCCAAAACAACAGATGTATTTGGCAGTATTTTAAATGTATGATTTGGAATTCAAAATAACAGACTAGTCTTCTGAAGTTATTCTTCTCAGCAGTATAAAGAAATAAGAAATATGTGACATCCCCCCACAATTTGAAATGTGACATCCCTAGTGCTCTTTGATGAAGAGTGATATTATTATAGACTATGAAAGATGATCTGCAATGCTCGAATGAAGATGGTACACTCTCTAACTGCTGCTCTTTAGCTCAGAGAATCAGATGTCCTGCTACCTTTTCCACCGTGTTTTTCAGGCCAACTCTGGCCTTTAAGTCTCACTTATGGCCTTACTCCTGTTATGGTATGTGTGATTATTTAAGATGGGCAGAAGGGCAGATGTCAAAAAAGAAGTGCAGATGTTAAAAGTAAAAAAAATATATATATATATATATATATGTGTGTATATATACATACATACATATATATATATATACTGTATATATATGGATTCAAGTTGTAAAATACAGATTAAGCAACTACAATCAATGGAACAAATCATGAAACAAAAAATGAAATGTTCAATTAAGAATAAATATTTTTTTACCAATGATACTCTTCCATACATACACTTACATACATTTGAAAATACTACTTTCAGTATCCCTTGGGAAAAGAAAAGGGTACTTTTTTACTCAGTATTTATTCATATTTTCTGAACGTATCTATTAATGATAAACTTCCGTTAATGGCTAAAACGTTCAACAAGAAAAATCATGAAACAAAAAATAAGATGTTAAATTAAGAATAAATTATTTACCACTTATCGTTTTACATACATAAACCTAGATATAGTTGAAAATACTTTCAGGCCCTTGGGAATAAAAAATGGTACTTTTTTATTCAGTCCTCATTAATATTTTCTGAAGGTATCTGTGGCCTTCTGTTAATGATACAGTTCACTTTTGCTCATGGCACTATTCTCCCCATGACTATAAACTGCTTCTGAAAATATCAGTGTCAATCATCTGCATTATGAAATACATAACAGTACTCACATGGCCTTCCTGCAGTTCCTCACTACTGGTATCAGTCTCTGCTGACCTGCTGCTGATGTGTTGTACGTCTTCAAGTCAAACTCATCCAGGACCTCCTCTGACATCAGTAACACAAAGGCCAGAGCTGAGCATTGGTGTGGTTCCAGCTCTTTATCAGAAAGTCTTCCTGATCTCAGGGAAGTCTGGATTTCCTCGACAAGAGAGCTGTCATTCAGTTCATTCAGACAGTGGAACAGATTGATGGTCCTCTCTGCTGAAGACTCTTCACTGATCTTCTGCTTAATGTACTGAATGGTTTCTGGAATGATCTTTGAACTATTTCCTGTCTGCATTGGTGAGCTAGGTACAGGTGATCTGTTTCCTTTCTGTGTCGGTAGTTCTCCTAAGAGACTCTGAGTGGAATCCAGTGAGAGGCCCAGGAGGAATCGGAGGACAAGGTCCAGGTGTCCATTCTTACTCTGTAAGGCCTGATCCACTGCACTCCTGTGTAACTCAGACAGCTGCATTCTGTCAGGTCTTGTTTCTTCTGGCCTGAGTGCATTTCTGTTCTCATTTACACATGAATAAAACACAAACAAGGCAGCCAGATACTCCTGAATGCTCAGATGCACAAAGCAGTAGACTTTCTCCTGATGCAACCCAGACTCCTCTTTAAAGATTTCTGTGCACACCCCAGAGTACACTGAAGCTTCACTGACATCAATGCCACTCTCTCTCAGGTCCTCTTCATAGAATATCAGATTGCCCTTTTCCAGCTGTAGAAAAGCCAGCTTCCCCAGTTTCAGGATGATTTCTGCATCTGATGCTAAGTTGTTTGGATTTGTCTCACTGGTGACAACATACTTCTGATTCTTCACTTTAGTCTGAATGAGCAGGAAGTGTGTGTACATTTCAGTCAGAGTTTTGGGGAGTTTTCCACTGACTGCTTCACCCAACAATGTCTCCAGAACTGTTGCAGAAATCCAGCAGAAGACTGGAATGTGACACATGATGTAGAGACTCCTGGATGACTTTATGTGTGAGATAATTCTGTTGGCCAGGTTCTGATCTCTGATTCTCTTCCTGAAGTACTCCTCCTTCTGTGGGTCATTGAACCCTCGTATCTCTGTCACCCGTTGGACGCTCTCAGGAGGGATCTGATTGGCTGCATCTGGTCGGGAGGTGATCCAGAGGAGGGCAGAGGGAAGCAGATTCCCCTTAATGAGGTTGGTCAGCAGTACGTCCACTGACGCTGACTGTGTTACATTACAGCACATCTCATTGTTCTGGAAATCTAGAGGAAGTTGACAGTCATCCAGACCATCAAAGATGAACACAACTTTGACTTTATCATGTTCAACAGTTTTAATCTCTTTCAGTTGTGGAAAGTAGTGCTGGAGAAGTTGCATCAGACTGAATTCTCTCTCCTTCTTCAAATTCAGATCTCGGAAGGGAAGCGTAAAGATTAAGTGAATGTCCTGATTGGCTTTTCCTTCTGCCCAGTCAAGAATGAACTTCTGCACAGAGACTGTCTTCCCAATGCCAGCGATGCCCTTTGTAAGCACAGTTCTGATGTGTTTCTCTTGTCCAGGTAAAAGTTTAAAGATGTCATTGCAGAGGATTGCAGTCTCCTGTGTGGTTTGTCTCCTGGATGCTGTCTCAATCTGTCTGACCTCATGTTCATTATTGACCCACCCACCTCCTCCCTCTGTGATGTAGAGCTCTGTATAGATTTCATTGAGGAGGGTTGGGTGGCCCTGCTCTGCCAAACCTTCAAATATGCATTCATACTTTTTCTTCAGATCAGCTTTCAGTGTCTGTTGGGCTCTTATAATGCAGTCAACTGAGAAGAGACAATATGAGAAAACATTTTTTTTTAATAATTGTAATTAGTTTGAATATGAATAGATATACTGCAGTAACTACTGCATGTATAAACCCATTACAGCAGTATAAACCTGCCTTACATCCTTAAAGTAAGGTCTGTTGTTACACATCTCAAATAGCAGGTTATTTGAAAAGAAGGTGCAGAAATGTTTTGCAGATGTGTTGTTTTTCACCCTAAATAATGATGAGATACAAATAACTTTCCCTTTCAAGGTAAAACAAAATAACCTGACAAATTTTAGCATGTGTGCAGAGTAATTAGATCATATTAATTCAGCACTCTAAAAGAAACAATAGCAATGAGAGAAAACTCTTACTCTTCTGCTGATCTCTCTCCAGTGAGTCAGTGAGATCCTTCTGCTTTATGTTCCTCAGAATGTGGAGTGTGATCTTCAGAGACCTCTCACTGCCACAGGTCTCCAGCATCTTCTCAACTATGTGCAGCGCCTCAAGGTCCTCCTGTTGTCTCTCAGTGCATTCTGGGTAATACTGATTCAGAAACTGGCTCTGAAACTGTATCAATTCATCCTTCTTCAGCTTCATCAGAGTGCGTTGGAGAGACTGAAATAAACACATGAGAAGATGAGCTGTATCAGAGAGACTGAAAAAAACACATGAAGAGGTGAGCTATATCAGAGAGATTGAAATAAACAAATGAAGAGGTGTGCTGTATCAGAGAGACTGAAATAAACACATGAACAGGTGAGCTATATCAGAGAGACTGAAATAAACACATGAAGAGGACTGCTGTATCAGAGAGACTGAAATAAACACATGAACAGGTGTGCTGGATCAGAGAGACTGAAATAAACAAATGAAGAGATGTGCTATATCAGAGAGACTGAAATAAACATCATGAAGAGGTTCAGCTCCACATTTTCTATATTTGGTTCATAACGAGCAATTTGTCTTCCACTGTCACTATGACTACTTTTCACCAGAATCATGGTGTGAGCCACACTTTCGGAGAACAATATGCTAGGGGAAACATGACCAACATTCCTTTGGAGTGTACTGTTTTACTGATATGATAGCAACAGCCATTTTAAGGTTCTAAAACAGAATGTAAATAATCACTGAGAACACACTGTATCTATGTGTAGAAGGTATAAATATGTACACTGATTAAGATATCAATCCAGTTTATCTAAATTATAGATATACATATATAATTTAAAGAGATATCACATATTTTTGTGAGAGTTAAATCCTTGCACCGCTCTTGCTTCTCCCAACTTACTTTCAGACTGCTGGACTCTGCTGATGGCTGAATCCTGTAAAGAGGGTGGTGAAGCATTAGAAATAGGGTAGCAGAAGTAGTAAATAAAGATAGAGCATATGCAAAATATAAATATAGGAAAAATACAAATAAAGATTATGCTAGAAATACACTTTAATCATATCACACACAGCTTGTGCAGAGCTAAATCTGACAAGCTGCTTGGCACCACCCCTGCTGACACACAAAAATAAATGACTAAACAAACAAATAAAAATATTCAATTCTGTAGTTCTACAACATCCAATATGGTTATTCATTTCAATACAACTTGATGGTTTGACAGCAGTCAATGCTTTACCCCTTATAGATGCCTTCAAATTAATATAACTTAAAAATGGTACTCAGTAGGGGTGGGAGAAAAAACTGATTCAGTCACAAACTGAAATTGTGGCACTGATGAAAATTCGATCCATTAATTTGAAAAAAAAAAAAAATGCACATTGTTGCATTTGCATCATTATGCTCATCTTACCCTCTTCAAAGAAACTCACGACATGAACTCTGTTTTTGTTTGGTAACTTTAATTATGCCCGATCTCTAGAATGTTTTTTTTTTAATTTGCAATGAAAGAACGGACAAGGCGAGCAGCACATGCAACAGCACCAACAACGGCACTACTTTCTCCTCCGCTTCTGTCTATTTCCCCTTTACGTACAGCTACTTGTTTTTAATTTTACTCCCCATGTCAACATGATCTACCAGGAAAAGAAACAAAATAAGTAAAGTAAACAACTGTACCCATTATCTTACTAAATGTATATTTCAAGGAAAAAACTAAATAAAATAATATTACATTAAATAATAATTGTTTCTGTTATCCATTACATATGGTATACTGAACCAAATAATAGGTGGCAATGCTAATACAATAATAGATAGCAATGACAGTACTGGAGCAGGACTTTGGAGAGCAGCCGAAATAAAAAGCTTTGGGTCACAGTTAGTTCTCATCCTGCACTTTATCTATGCAGGTTTTCATGTCTCTAGCTCATTGTTTAGGTGCATTAAGCCTCATTAAGTAGTTTCCTTGTTAAGCGTTTTAGAATGTCCCCCATATGTAAGGATATATGCTGCTCTGGAAGTCGAAATCATTTGTGACCCGACGCGAACAAACCCTCCACATTTCGGCCACGTTAATTTTACAGGAGAGCACAAAAACTGCAGGTGGGCAGTATTTTGTCAAAAATGAGATAATGGTGGATTCAAATTCCTGAAGTGCTTATGTATCATATCCCTTTTTGTTGAAACTGAAAATAACTTCTAAGTATGAAAAATTTAATGAAATATCGAAGCAAGCTGGTCCTCCAAGAAATGAGAAGGCAGAAAACATCATCATCTCAGCATTATATTGTACTATCAAACCAAGCAATCAAGTATCATATGGGTTCGTCTTCTGATACAGTTATGCCGCTTAAGATCTCCCGGTCACATTAGCTCTGATGTCAGTTTGCAATACTTAACAATTTTGATAAAAAAGTAACTGAAATAATGCTTGATTTATGACTGAAACCGGCGTTTTCTCCTTCTATGGTGCGTAGTTCCGCTTTCTTTTCTTCTTCAAGTGTTATAGTAAACATAGTGCCGAGCGTTAATTGGTTAACACCAACGTGTCGTTTGTCGCCTACATGTTTGTTTACTTTTTGGAAAAGTTTATTTGCGTGTTGTTATAATCATGGACTATGATAAGAGTGGCGGCAGCTCTCAAACATATTAATTAACTGAATCTCTCCGTTGCAAGAGACGGAACTCAATGGGAAGAACTGGTGAGCGATTACTTTCTTGAGGTGTAGGAGTATAACATGCATCTTGTGCTGTAAGACTTGGAAGATGAGGACATCAGTGACGAAGAAACCATTCCCAACTTGGATAAAAGTACTGTATGTGAAAGAGGTCACAAAGCGGATTTTGAAGAACCGACAGATGATGATGATGCAACTTTCACTGTTGTCACTAACGAAGCCGAAGATACAATATAGTTAGTTGATGTTACTGACTCTGACTGTGACCAACAACTGACAAAAATTCTCAATTTCACCTGCGGTTGCGGTCGAAGGCGAAAAGAAAACTCAAAGCTGGACCAGGAATCCTGTACAAACAAACTTCCTCATGAATGCATCTATGAGCTACGCTACATGGTAAATGCGTTGTCACAGCCGGAAAAGGACATGTTCACTGTTATTAAGCAAGATCTATAAATAATGAGCAGGACAGAGCAATACATTTTAAAATGCCATATGACAATAAATAGGTGAAAAAAGAAACTTCTCGGAATGCAAAATCAAACCTTTAGTCTCCTAAATGGAGATTAGAAAATATATATAATTTCAGGTGGCCACGGCACCAGGGTAACATATAGAAAAAAAAAACCTTGCATGGCAGGAGGTTACCATGGCTGTCAATTCCTCAGGTATAAAGAGCCACACATGAAGATTGAAATCAAGAAAAAACTATGTGACATCAAGGTTAAGACAAACAGGCATACACTTGCCCAACTGCAAGTGTAGGAGCAACGGGTGGCAGTAGAGGGGGGGGGGGGGGGGGCACCATTGAGCTCCCTCAATGACCGGCTAGCTGCTATTATCGGAGTTGATCTAAAAAATACTGTTTATCAGTATACATGAATCATGACCCTGGCCATTGGACAACCACATTTGTCGGTGTCATTTGTGCGTTGCAAATCAGTTTCACTTTTATGGAATGGAAGTTCTTACGATTTAGTCACACATATTCGTCCACTGACTGCAGTCGATTGCCCCGGTGCAAATGGAAAAACGGTTATTGCTGCAAATTGCCTTATGATGTTTGCCTGCTCCCCAGCTGTATAGGGGAATCATATGTACCTCGAGCTCAGACAAATGATGCCATCCAACACTCTTGGTATGACATGACCGAGTGAGGGCTGGGACATACACGACCGGTCTGCTATTTCCCACTGGAAAATCCCCGTGTCCATTAACCCCAGAGTCAACAGGATTTCCAAATGGACAGGCATTGGCTGGTTGCGATGTGTGTGGTGCTCCAGCGCTCGCCCCAATTCAGCACAGAGTTCCAAGAGCACAGCTTGCATTAAGTGAAACCGATTCATGTGCCAGTCATCAAATTGGGCAAAAAAGTCAGCATGGTCCCTGAAGACCTGTTCCTGTCCCACCACACCACTCACAATATCTTCTAGCAGTGCCAACGCAGCCATGGTTATGCTATCTTGCTATCATCAGATGCTTTAGGTCCATTCATGTGAACAATATAAATTGATTGATAATGCATTGATTTCTCACATCTGTTGATTTAATGTATAATTTATTCATGACCAAAAAAAAACTGATTATGAATGATAATGTGAACATATATACTCTCAAGGAATAAGGAAACAATGCAATTTTTATTGGTCTCTAGGATGTGCTATTTAGAGCAAATATGTGCCCTAAATTTGCGTACACATGAATCAAACTTATCTATCTGTATGCACATTTTCAAATCAAGTAGAAGTTTTATAAATCCCAAATTGTGTGTTAAAATCATCATACACACATTTTGGAGCATTTTTTGTGTGTACGCATGGTTTAAAAAGGAGGCCCCAGACATTTTTATTCTACTTTATTTTGGGTTGGGAAGGATGTGGTGGGGCCAGAGAAAACTGGCTGGTGGCCCACTAATTGGTGGTCCCTGCTGTTATTGTAAGAGGACACTGGTATGGTAGATGAACTGGTTGATATATGTATTAAACTGAGAACTGTATTCCTACTTTGACAATGTACAGTATAGTTACTGTATTGTTGCAATAATTATAATATTTACAGTATTCTACATGTATATTCTACAGAACTGAAAGACCATTATGTTGAGATGAAACAGAAAAACTTTTAACACTTGAGCCAAGAGACTGATATTGTCAATATGGCTATAGTGAACAATGCAATAACGCAAAAGCAAATGGAAGATCAAATCATTGATCATATCGTATATTCCAAAATATTGTGAGTTTTGAACCTCTCAGCTTTGTCCTATAGTGAAAATTAATCACTCAATGAAATGAACCAGTGCCAGTTGAGAGAAACCCATGCACACCTGAATGTGACATGGTACAACCGATCTACACCTGAATGTGAGCAGTGACAGTTATATATAATAATGCAATGAATATATGAACCTGTTCCCTTACCTTAGATCACCTGTGAATCTTCCACTGAAATTCAATGGCCTTATCACTGAGCTGTCACTCTTAACTGACACACAGCTGGGTACAGGTGACCCTGCTCTTTCCTGCGGGATGCTGTTAAAAAATAAACACATTACTTGTTTGTATTACAGATGTTTGGTGATGGTGAAAATGGCCAGTACTGACACCAGCTGCCTGCCAACTTAAATCAAGGCAATTCTCAGGGTGTCTGACAAGGAATATTAATTTTGCACAATTAACATTGTAATGGGTGAGACTGTTATTTCAGAAAATATCAAAGCAATTTTCATGTTAGGATTCAAATTTTAGAGCAGCTTGGTTGCTTGTTTAGTTACCTTGCATCAGCTGTGAACTCTCCTCTGGGTGATTCTTCCATTGAGTTGTAACTCTTTACTGATAAACAACTGAATACAGCTGACCCTGTTCTCTCCACCTGTACCCTATGGACAAAACATGGAGACAGAGCTTCCAGTTAACCTCATTCTCTTACTGCAGCTCTAACTCACAGCACATGGAGACAGAGCTTCCAGTTAACCTCATTCTCTTACTGCAGCTCTAACTCACAGCACATGGAGACAGAGCTTCCAGTAAACCTTTTACTGCAGCTCTAACTCACAGCACATGCTGAAAGAGCTTCCAGTTAACCTCATCCTGTTACTGCAGCTCTAACTCACAGCACATAGAGACAGAGCTTCCAGTTAACCTCATCCTTTTACTGCAGCTCTAACTCACAGCTCATGGAGACAGAGCTTCCAGTTAACCTCATCCTCTTATTGCAGCTCTAACTCACAGCACATGGAGAGAGAGCGTCCAGTTAACCTCTTCATCTTGCTGTATTTTCAGTACGTTGGCTTCTTAGCCATGTTTTGTTTTACTTCCATGTTTCCCTGATCATTTAATTAATCTGTTTTCTAAGCAAATACATGTTTAGCTCATGTCAAATTTTAACTGATACCTGTAGCTATTAGTATTGTAAGGAAGAAGTTAGTTTATGAGGGAAAGAAAGTTAGGTGACAAATGTGTGTTTTTGTTGTAGTGATGGCAGTTATGTTGTGTTCCCTCCATGTTGCCGCTTAGTAGTTGATTTCCACTCGTACCACGTTGGAATCCGCTTGTAGTCTAGGGCAATACAAGGTATCAAACCTAAAGGGAACTTAAACAATGAAACACAGACTTCTACGCACACTTCCATAGGCAGTTATCAAACAGATAAACAGGTGCTGACAACAGAGTGCAGGGCATAACCAGGTTCGCCCCAGGATTCAGGTCCCCAACCTAAGATATGAACGCAGCGGATCTAGGAAGTCTATGACTTGTTGCGGCCTAGGCTTACACCTAGTGGCCTGCTATGTGTCTGGCCGCACTCAGAGGTCTATGACAGTAGTACAGTCGAGGCTTACACTCAGTGGTCTGCCGCGGTGTCTGGCTGCATACAGCCTAGGCTTACACCCTAATGGTCTGCCATGGTGTCTGACCGCTCCTACTACCTAAAGGGACTTGTTGCAACCTAGGCTTACACCCAGTGGCTTGCTATGGTGTCTGGCTGCCTACAGCCTTGGCTTACATCCATCTGCCTACTGTGGTGTCTGGCTACACTCAGAGGTTTCTAGGCCTAGATCGGCTAGAGTTGAGATCCTAGGGAGCATACCCAGCTCGTCTTATGACAACTGTTACAAGCAGAACAGGATAGGCTGCGGAACCTGGGGCCCTGTATCCGGGACAAACCTCTGGAAAGCCTCCGTACCTCAGCTGCCACATTGGATGCCCCCTGTTCACACACCTAGATGGAATAGAATGAATAGGAAGCATTATTGTGAATAGAAAATGTAACAACGTTTATTGCAATGCACAAGATTTGTCACCATCATACTATCAAGATATTGCATGCAGAGATCACAAGACAAGACAAGGATAAACAGCAAAGTATGCACCCCCCATTATTCCGGAAAGGACTATGGCCGCCAGGAGCTTGTTAAGCAATGCTCCCCGAATGTATCACTGAGCTTCCCTTAAATGCCATCCTGAGAAACCCTTTCCACTCCCCAATGTCCTTCAGTCATCCAATAGGATTCTGCCAGGCACACTCTACAACCCTTTTCCCTTCTTAGCCTGTTATGAGACCACCCCTACAGACACAAAAGGAATTGAGGGACAAATACCTCCGAATCCTTCATCCTGAATGGATGGAGTCCCTGCATGGGTGCCCTCAGGGCTATACACACACTTACACAATTTAACACATTCCAATGACCATCAGTGGCATCTGTTTCCAACACTACAGCCCATCTCATCCACATGCCCCCCTCAGTTTTTCCCAGTGTTTATGGTTTCTATTGTATTGAAGCGGCTGCTGGAATTTATGGTACGACTGTAAAGTCCTCTTTGGTAGACACTTAGGCACCCCAAGCCTGTCCTTGTCCCTCTCCGTCGGTGTGTCCAGCTGGGCTTTATGGGCCCTGATGGATAACCCTTCTGTGATCATGCTGGGGTTGCCTAGTGTCCAGGTTCCTGTTCCGGCTTGCGTGCATGGGAATGTAATTAGTCCTTACAGTATAACTGTCAAACAAACATTTTTGAGCCCATAGCTATTCAGATATGAGTCAGTTTGCTTGGCTCTAAACGAAATGACATTTTAAACTCATAATTGAAAATGGCAAGGGAGAATTTTTGGGGACAATGTACATTTTGTGTGTCAGTCAGGAAACAACTCCTCCCATTGGATGAACTCTCTCTGATTGACAGTGTTGAAAGCAGCAGAGAGGTGCAGTAAGTTAAAAACTGAAAAGACGGAGGATCCTTTGCAGTCTGAAGTGCTGGAGAGAGAAGTCTTAGTAAAGTGAATGTCAGGAGGTGAGCCTGACAAGCTGCCGTCTTGGGGAGTTTTCTTAATTGGTGATTGGGGACACGCGTGCGGTATGTGGATCGGGGTGGTTTGTCTCCTTCGCTTCGCCTGATTGGTGATCTAGCGAAGCTGTCTGTCGTTCTCTCCACACAGAGTATCCGGATAAAAGAGCGAGGGACGAGGCAGTTCGCGTTCGGGCAGCTGAGAGAGAACCAAGCTTTTTGTTGGAGATTATAGACAGGGGTATTTTTGTTTATTTGGAATTTTTGGTTTCGTTTTTTTGGATTCCGTTATTTATGATTTCAGATATTTTTGCCGGCGTTTTCGTTGTTGGTTTGGTTTCGTTCCTTTTGGTTTATTTATTTCTTTTGGGTTTGTAAGGAGAAATCCCACAGGGGGATTTCTTTTTATGTGTGTTTGGTGAGAGTGGAGGCAGGGACTGCACGCCCAGGACTGTGTCGGCGGTCGACGGAGGGACGGGACGGAGGAATTGGTAGGGTCCAGTGCGAGTGAGGGGCGAAGGCAACTGCGGCGGAGCTGCATACCCCGGGCTGGGCAGGAGGCAAGCAGGGGCGTGGCCCCAGTGGTGAGAGGGAAGTGAACCACGAATTATAACAACGTGTGTGTGTCCCTGCTCTGCCCAGTCCGCAGAGGGGTAATCTAGTGTTGTGCCTTCTTCCGCTCTGTAGCCTTCCCCGTCCCAAGCCTGGCGGAGCCAGCCAACTGGGAGCTCTTCAGCATGCGGCCGTGGCGGTTCCTGGACTCTGGAGAGTGGCAGTCTCTGCCTGGATTTCTTTTGGGTTTTATTTTTTATTCTTCTATATATATTTGTGGTTCTATATATACTTCTTTTCAGCATGGGCTGAGTTGCGCCCCATCCTTAGTTTCGTGTGTGTGTGTGTGTGTGTGTGTGTCTCCCTCCCTGTGTACGTTTATTCCCCTCCTGAGTTGGCCAAGAGGGGGCTGGCCTGTGCTGTGTGGGCAGGTCTGGAGAAAGTCCAAATCTGCCACTGAGTGGAGTGAGTGTGGGCACGGGGGTATCCTGATTGGTGGTTTGGCTTGCGGTGTGGGGAACTCCTTCTCCTGGGAGTTCTCCCATGTGGCACAGGGCCAGCCAGTAGTGGGGCCAACAGAGGAGGGAGTCGGAAAGGGGGAGGGGGTCAAAACGGGTGGCTGCCCGAGCATGTTTTTTTGTTTTTTAAACTGCCTTTAAAAAAAAAGTCTCTGCTAACCTGATTCCCTGTGTTTTGGTTGTTTGTGTGGGTGGGTCCCAGTACCTGTGTTAGGACGGTCTTCAGGTTGGAAAAGGTCAAGGAGGTTGCTTTGAGAAAATGAAAGAGCTGATTGGATATAACATTTTCCAGGGTTTTAGAGAGGAAGAGAGACTAGCCTATAATTCTGTAACTATGGGGTCCAGGGTTTGTTTCTTCAGTAGCAGTGTGACTTTTGCCTCCCTGAAAGCTGAGGGCTCACAGCCTCTGGACAGTGATGAGTTGATAGTCATGCAAGTGATGAAGGGGACAGTATCAGATGCAATAGTCTGTTGAAGAGAAGAAAGGAATTCAAGGCACAGGTGGTTGGGCTGTGAGAAGCCAGAAGATGAGCAGTCTAATCATCTGTAAGATTAAAGAGCTGGATAGAGAAGGATGAGAGTCCGATAGGTGGGTAGAGTCAACTTCAAGGATGGAAGAGAAGTGGGACAGTGGTGACTCTCAGAATGAATTGTAGATGTCTGCAACCGTCTTGTTGTGGTAGCAAAGTAATCGGCATGGGAAGAAGGTGGTGAACAGTTTAGCTGAATTAGAAGTGCAACTCTGGAGAGGAAACTCAGAGAGGAAAGCTTAGCAGGTAGTCAGACCTGTTAGGAAACAGCACAGTGCATGATCCTGCTGTTATGGAGTGTCCAAAAGGTGAGCAGTGGGAAGCAAAGGGGTGAGCTTTGGTCTGGACACAAATGGACAAAGACAACTCAATGATAGTGAAGAGAACAATGTAGAGCAGGGGTCTTAAACTCAAATTACCTGGGGGCCGCTTGCCAGGTACAATAGGGGATGAGGGGAAAAAAGTCTCCAACAACATAGCGCATCTTTTTATTATAAGATTTTGTCCAAAAACATCAGCGGTTAGCCTGTCACCTAGCTCAAAAGTTTGAATGCTTAAATAAAGGTCTACAGTGGTCTATTTGCCCCAGCTTAGTTCATATAACATGTAAAAAACAACCCGTGTTGATGTAGATACAAATGGTTGCCCATACATCTTTTAATCATATACCTGTTTTCCTGCTACATGTAGCCTGTAGCCTCTGCCATCTTGGTTACGATGACCTGACATTCCGGTTTGTCTGGATTGTCCCAGTTTTAACTTGGGTGTCCCAAGTCCCGACAAAAATCTGTAAAATTCTAAAATGTCCCGTTTTCAACATTCATTACTAAATTGTCCTGGTTTTCACCACCAAAATAATAATAATATACTTGTTTTCAGCGTTTACATACATGTTCATCATGTTCTGCCCTACTCATGATTAGCTAACCCAAAAAAACAAAAAATTGACCACACATTTCTATTCAAAACTGATTTGCCTGTATGTATCAATTGATCAGTATGTCGTTGTCAATGCTGTTGCTATGAAGCGTGTGGCTCTGTCTGACAGAGTCTGCCAGTACACTAACAGTTCGCTGTCATATTGAAGAGAAAGTCAGTCTTTCCTAAAGACCTCCAGAAGACGTACTCTTTTCTATTTGAAGTAATGAAAATTTTGCGTTCTGCATTCACTGCAAGAGTACATTTTGGGTCATGCATGGTGAAAAAAAGTTCAATTTTTTTACAAAGTATTTTAAAGTATTTTTTTAGTCTTTAATTTGGTCATAGTCTGGAGTTTTCACGTGCATGTGCATGCACATCCACGTCGCACAATGTGTCCCGGTTTCGGATTTGGAATATCTGGTCACCCTAATCTTGGTTTGACTTCATATGTGACTCCTGCCTCTCCAAAGAACATCATGTACCAAACACATCACATGCTGAACTGATTGGTTCTCATGTGGTTCTCATTAAAATAAAATTGGGAATTTGCAATCTCAATTTTACTTGTATCGACGGATTCGCTCTGATTTCACCCAATCAGAGCGAATTTTGACCCCCATACAACCTGAATGACAGCGAAGCAAAATTCGCTGCAATCGTAACGTACTGTTAGCCCTTTTGGTGGCTGTATCTGTGAGCTTGTTTCCTGCAAGTGGTATGGATTACAATTGGAAACTGACACATGGAGTTGCAAATATATTCCCTCACATACATTCAGACAGTCAGACAAAAACTCCTTTCTCTTAGTCCTGCTGCTGTATGACAAAAGCTTACTCATATAACCCCCTATAAGCTTCAATTGCTGGTGCTGTGGCAAATTATGAAAATGACTGTAAAACTAGCTAAGACTTAACACAAGTTACTCTGTACTGCAGATACATATACAATTGAATATCAAATATCTGACTCATGCATTTATACCTTTTTCGGTCAGGGCTGGTGGTTCTGGCAGTGGCCTCTTTCTCCCCTGAGGCAGCGCCCCCTATCTCAGTGTTTTGACCCAGTTCAGTCGACCTGTAAAAATACAAAATAACAACTTGCTGATTAAACAGAGACAAATACACGTGCATCACAGACAGACACTCCAGTGTGAAAGAGTGTGCTGATGTGTCTCGGTGTGTATTGTGAGTGTGTTAGTGTTTTGTTTAAGTGTTAAATGAGTGTTTTGTCTGTGTAAGACATGTGGCAGTATTTTCATGTAACAGTTGAACCACCAGAGTTCAGCACGGTAACACCAAAAGGTCTGTCAGCCTACATGTAGAAGTGGGGCAGACGCATTCATGGTACTCAATGGTTTGTTTTCCTTGGCGGGTAAAATCGTTGAGGAGACTTCTGAGAGGAGCCCTTGTTGGTAGACCCTACACTCAAGAGCTTAGCAATTGCAACTACTAGTGCATACACACCAAAAAACACACCCAGGAAGTCACTACACCTCCAAAGCAGGATCACAATGATAAATTCACTACACATCCAATGCTGGGTCAAGACAGATAATTCACTACAAATCCAAACTTGGATAACAATGTTTAATCCTCTACACATCCAAAACCGGGTCCAGTTGACTGATTTCTATTTTACAGACAAAATCTTTGTGTATGGCATCACTGTGCATGGTATACTATATCTTGTGTTTTATTGTTGTACTATATGCTTTGGCAATATTTACATGTATTTCATGGCAATAAAGAATTTTGAATTTAAATTGAAAATTTGACGAAAGAAGTATTATTTTCATTTTTGAGCATTAACATTTAGTTCAGAGTGGGTTTTGTTAATATTCTTTTTTATTAGTCTTTATCTGGAAATATGAATGCATATGAAGTACAATTCCAATCACTCCTACATTTAGCCAGGTTTCCGGAAATTCATGTAAATTTGTTTTGAAAATAATGTTTCAATTAAAATATTTGATAAAAATGTATATTAAAAAACAATAAAAAAACAGTTATGCTAATCCCACTTACTTTATATATGAGGCTCCCCTCTATTGGGAGCAACCTTTCTAACCCTAACACTGACGCTAACCCTAACCATACCCCAAACACTAATCCTCTATCTAACCACAATACAAGTGAAGCCCAGGCAGCCTGAACACACCATTACTGATTGATAGTGTGAGGCTGCAATGATGAAATACTGAATCACTGAAATAGTCAATAAACATATGTGTGTTCTGTAGCCTTTAGCCAAAATTCTGTTAAAATCAACCTGCACAGGAAACTGTAAAAGGAACAGTGCTCTAACCAGACCAAAAAGTATTAAACTAAAAATATCAGAAAATGTAAATCAAAATGTAAAACATCCTTTTAAAATACACATTTAAAACTGAATTTTTCAATGAGCAGATGTGTATCGCACCTCTATGTATCTACTTACTCTTCTGTTTAGAGTCACCAGATAAATTAACATACTGCTACAATAACATGGTCAGCTTCACTGTAGTTAAATGACCTCTTACCAATGTAATAATGTGGACGTCATAACGTGTGCACATGGACATGCTTGAAAACTGTAATATCTGTTCATTATTTCCTAAGGCACAGTAGATTATGTGACAATATTCTGTGAAGTATAAAGAAATAAGATCTTGATGTACAACAAAAACATTTTCTGTCATGCTGATTTTAATTTAGAATTGGAATCCACTCAGGTTCAGTTCCTCTATACGAACTAAAATTAACTACAGAAATGTGGAACTGTGCATCCCCTCTTATCAGGTATGCAGATAAAGCTCTGCTGGCTGTTCCAGAGTCTAGGAGAGTACAAAAGGGTTCTGGTACAATGCTTCAGTGTCCTCTTTGAAGATTATTTTGAAGTTACTACTGACAGAGTGCTTTTTTCACGTTATGGCGTTAAAACATGACCTTTCAGGGACGGAAACACTGGGCTGCTGGAAGGAGGAGACAGAGCTGTAAACTGGACTGACTGGTTTTGAGTATCATTGTCTCGCTTGTCATGTGACACATTTGAAAACAGTATAGTTTCTGTCATACTTTCAGTTTAAAAGTACACAAAGAATATATAATATGACCCTATATTCTAAAACCATTATCAACAATTGTCCCCATTTTTTTTTTTTTTTTCAGAAATTTAGTGCAGTTTTAGTTGGTCAGGGTGCAAAGTTACTCTGTAATGATATATGCCGTACATATCATTCACAAAATACATACTTTGATACTGTATAAAATGTATTATGGAAGCTAACATACATCCTAGGATAATGTATAAAATGCATTCTAAAAGTTAACACTTTTTCTCTTTCAAATGTAGTATAAAGTTAACATCCATGCTAGGACAAGATAATTTTAATAAAATATAAAAACAGAAGGAAATGTATCTCTTGGGATACATTATCCATGGTGAGTATATTATTACATTTCATATTACAATATTATATATAATATTGTAATATGAAATATTATAATATAATTGTAATTCCATGGTAGACTATCACAGAATAAGCATTCAGTGTAATCTGAAATCTCATCACACTGGTGTAGGAGGGTACTGGTGCCTTTTCTGTTATACCTGTGCTCATTCTGTCTTAAATGAAATGAACACTTGTTTGCATATGGACAGATTGAATCATTAACATTTCCAAAACTACAGGTATGAAGACTGGTCTTAAGTGAGTTGATGAGTTTCAGTCAGCTATCATAGTTGCCTTGAGAGGCATCTGAAAACCTGCTCACAGTTGGAACACTTATAATGTTCTTGATGCTGGTGAAATGGCTTAAACTGGCTCATTTTTACTCACAGGTACATACTGATCTGACTTTTCTTCTTATTATCAAGACTGTACTCACCTGTGCACTGGTACGTGGTGAACAGACTTCACTAGTTCTTTTCTTCTGGCTGTGAGTTGATTCTGGACTCTGTATTGTCATGTAGAGCTGAATATTCAGTTTGAATGTTTCAGTTTGAACTCGCAGAAAGGATTTTGAGACCAGTTATCACTGAAGATCTTTCTGGGTACATCTGCCAATAGGTATCGTTGTGTATTGGGCTGAGTTAGGTGTGGTATCTGCGAGTAAACATATTATTAGGTGTTTCAGGGATCAAGGAAGTGAAAATAAGTGTGCATGGGCCATGCAAATTGTGGCTCAAAGTGAGAGAGTGGAGGAGTAAATGGAAGCCATGTCACCACGCACATCTAAACCAGAAACTGAACTGTTGCGTCACACGGAAAGAGTAAAACAAGGCAAATTCTCTAGAGGCAAATCAAATAACAGTGAAGGAAAATCAGAGAGGAAATGTTACAGAAGTGGACAAACTGATAATGTAGGCACAGACCCAAAATGTCCAGCATGAGGACAAATATGCCACACATGTGATACAAAGGATCATTTCCACAAAATTTGCTGCATAAAGAGCTCAAAGAAACAAAATGCAGTTGATAGATTTGCTTTTGTGATTGAGCAAAACAAACATTAGACGGACTCAGTTTTTATAGGTGGTGTAAATTGAGCATGCTGATTGATTCTGGTGCAACCAGTAATGTTATAAGTTAGCAGACATGGAAAAGATAGAAAGATAAAATGGCAGAGAGGTGTATCTTTACTGTTCAACTGAAGGGTTGCCAGTTCTAAGGGGATTCACTTGTGATATAGAGGTGAATAACAGAGCTGAACAGGCTGAGTTCCTGGTGATAAAAGGAAGAGGCAAGCTGCTCCTGGGTAAAAAGACAGCTGTCAAAATGGGAGTTTTGAAAATAGGCCGTGACACTGACTGTTGCTGCTGTCACTATGTCAAAGACACTCTTCAGCAGCAATACCCAACAGTATTACAAGGCATAGGAAAGCTGAACATTAAAGAGTCTGCACATTGATCCAGATGTGAAACCTGCGGCCGTGCCTCTCAGGTGTATTCCATTTAACCTCTGGGGAGCTATAAAGGCCAAGATTAGAGAACTCCTGAAAATGGACAACATTGAACCTAACAGCCCCTCTCCCTGGGTAAACCCAGTATGATCATGCTAAAAGTGAACAATGAGACCTGTGTTAGGATATTTTGCCCTTCTCCGTGGAACCAAATGCAGGACGATGAAGAACACGCTGACGACTTCTCTTAAGAGAATGTTGGTTTATTACAATGCGCAAGGGAGAGACAAACTCAGAACATTCGGGCTGCCTGTGCTGAGAGAATCTCTAAAGAATCAATTTGTGGTGTATTGATATACATGGTTCATGGTCATACATATCAAAGGAATGAGATATGTGGCAGGCCAGAGACAACTGGTCTTGTCCCTCCATGGGAACCCTGGCAGAGCCATTAGCAAGGGTATGCTGTGGAGACACCTGTGGAGATACCTTACACAAATGCAAATGTTTGGTTGATGACTGGAGGTGGCTAGGCCAAAGGTGTTACAAGGTGGAGGAGTCACAAAGTACGAATACAGAATACAACACAGTTCTGTCACCTAGAGGAAGCCTTAAATAATAAAATAAAAACCTGGAACCTATCACCTGATTGTGCTTATGCATGCATCAATCCAACCATGAGATAACCAGATGGAACCAATGTGGTGTATATCGATTTATGAACCCAGATTACACCTGCGTTACAGGTGAACCCATAGTTCTTTACAAGGAAGAAGTGAGAGACATGCTTCTGGATTTAACAACTTTTATTAAATATGGGAAAGGCTACTGGGGCCAGCTGAAAGAGAATGCTTAATATAAGAATGCTTAAAATCTGTGGACCTGGGGAAAGTTAACACAATTTTATTAAATGTATCTACTACACACAATAAATCAGTTAAAATTGGATTGATTAAAATGAATGTTTTCGATACACAGCCGTAGCCTAGCCAATAACAGAGTTTAGCCAAAGTGTCATCAAGTAGTTGCTTGCTATGCTACTACCCACTAATACACCAGTGCCAAGTACTCACCTTTCCCGTCTGACTGATAGCAAAGGCAGATGTTCACAGACAGAGTAACATGCGTTAGCCCTCATGTGGGCCTGTGAAAGGCTTCATCCATATTTGTATGGGAGAGAGTTTGATCTGATTACAGATCGCAAACCACTGGAGGCCATATACATTTTCCATAAACCATAGGAAAACACCTAGTACAAACATATGCTACCGTACCCAACCAGCACACACACACAGACATGTACTACTTATACACTACCAGCACAAACACATATACTACAGCATACTATCCCAGCACACTAATACATTAAAGAATATCATACACCATCATGAGATAAAATCAGTCTCTCAGCAGATGAAATTACATTTGAGAGGATTTACCGGACTATGAGTGAATTCCTGATTCAAGCTGTAGATTAATGTTGACATTCATTCAAACACACATAACCCTTACAATGCTGAGCCTCTTCCAAACAAAATGCCCACAACTACTGCATAACCCACTACATTCCATCTCACCCAAACAACATAACCCCACCTACCTCCCTTAAACCGAACACTGTAATAACCCCCAAAAACCCAGATACCGTTCCTTCATCATCCTCCTCCCCCTCCACCCAAGCGCCATGGATGTGATTTCTTCCTCCAATCAGATTGTCATGGTAAAAACTGTAATGGTCTTTATGTCACACTGATTGTGCTCATTGCTGTACGTGGTGCTTTTGTTTGCTACTCATTGGTAAACAGTGAAGAAGCGACACACTATCATGGCATTTTCTTTCAGCAGGGAGATGTGTTACTCAAGAGCAAAGGCACAACATTAACATGATTAACAGGAATTCACCAGCATGGCTTTTCCATCAGACCTGAGGTTGCTGCAGAGCGAGTTAAAATAACAGTAAGATAGTAAAGGCAAAAACACTAACAAGAAAGAATTTAAATTAATACAACTGAGCAGAAACAAACAAAAAATAAGGCTCATGTTTGTCTCCCAATGTGGGCATCAATTTAGCAGTCCCAGTTGCTAACTTCTCTGGGGTAAGCAGAAAAACAGCACAGACTTTACTCATGACAGCTGTAAATCTGTCTGAAAATAAACATTAACATAAATACGAGCAAACGAGACACAGGTGAACAACAGGGCAGGTGAAACAAATGAGTAATCAACTGGGCAGGGAACAAGGAGGGCAGGGCAGACACAGGGGAATGAAAACAAAAGCACATGGAAACAGAAAAACCAAAACAAACAAGATCAAATGGTAAACCTGACATTGTGTCACTCCATGGAGATAATGGGGCAGGAAGTAGAACAGGTCACAAACTTTAAGTATCTGGGGGTTGACCAAAACCTCAATCCATGTGGATAATGTTCACACATACCTTCCATATACAGTAGCCTGTTGTAAATTGTTTACATGTGATGAGACTTGGGATTTCGCCATATTATTCCCAGGTGAGGCCAGTTGTTGCCTCATAATTGCAGACCTCCAGCTATAGCCAGCAATAGCTCAACCTGTGACTGCAGACCTTCAGCTTTTGCATTTAGAATGAGTGTGTTTACAGCTTGAGCCACACAGTTCTTATAGGCAATACAACAATTATCTTTTTTCCAGAATGTAAGACTCTACTCCAGTTGACACAGGGATACTGAGGAGTTAAATCCATACAGGTAAAACCCAGCACAGAGGGGTTCATTTTTAGTGAAGCTGGTGTGGAATCTGTACAGGAGGGTCAGTGTGTCAGAGTCAGAGACACTGTAGAAGGACAGAGTGCCGGCTGAACGGTCCACACACACTCCTACTCTGTACATACACACTCCTCTACCACCACCATCACACTCTCCTCCTGTGCAGTAGGGGGAAGGGGGTGCAGGTATGTCTATTTCCTTTTCATTGTGTCTGACAGAGTATCTGTTTTGGGAGCATTTTAGACACCAGGAGTTTTTACTGCATCCAAACAGAGAGTTATTTGCTCCTTTCCTGTTGATTTGTTTATATGTCACTGCTATATATACCCCTCCCACATCAGACTCTCTCCACTCAGCCTCCCAGTAACAGCAGCGTCCAGACAGATTCTCTCTGCACACAACCTGGGGCCAGGACTCAAATCTCTCTGGATGATCAGGATATGGCTGCTCCTTTCTCCATGTCACCTTCCTGTTCCCCTCAGACAGATACAGATCTCTGTGTGCTGAGTTTGGATCCAGTGTGAGCTGACAGCCGTCTGCAGACCAGAGAAATTCATTAGATTAATTATCATTATTAATATTCATCTCATTATATGTGTGACTGAGTTCATGTGGGAGAAAGAGAGAAACACTATTGTGTTTTTGTTTGTGTGTTTATAGCTCTCAATAAGTCTCTACACTTGGGTGTATGTTTTTAAACAGTATTTGCCATCAAACAAACTGACTATATGAGAAAAAGTAACATCCAATGCACACAGACACACACACACTTACATGCACAAATGCCGCTGGGAAAGACTATGGACCCTATCTTATGCTCTGTGCAACACAGCGGTAAACTCAACACAAGTTGTCATTTGTCACATGCCAGCATTGTTTAAATAGCAAATGAACTTGCGCCCATCTGGGCGTGGTGGTCTTGAGATGAGGTGTGGTCAGGACCATTGCTGACACTCTGAAGAAGCTGAAAGCCATCGCACCAAGACCCACATTAACCTGGTCTTAAGTCATGTTGCTGTTGTTTTACTGCTATTTGAAGGGTTAAATGAATAAAATGCCCGTAGGTAGGCGATACGTGGTGCTGGCACATGCTGTTACATTCAGACTGCCACAAAGCTAAAAGAAGCAATGTGTGGAATAGTATTTATTCTTTTCCATATCTATATATTACAATTAATATATGTGCCAATCACCTATCATAATATTGATCCAAACATAATCATTCCAGTAAATTTACTGTTAGAATTTCACTGTATGCATGCATGGGCTAGCCTTGCTATATAACTGAACAATGCAATCTTAGTAAGTAAAGTAATCTTAAACACATCTAAAAGATGTGACTTCAAGGACACCACAGTGAAAGTGTTTTAAATGTGTTTTCGAGGTATTGTATGTGTAATTAAAAGAACTTATCCAAGATTTTATGACATATAGAAGTGGTCCTGATATTGAACACGTTGAGATCAGACATCCCAAGAGTGTTCTTGGTTAGACATGTGAATATTTAAACTATTCTGGAAGTTCATACGACATACGAAAGTGGTCCTGTATATGGACATAATCTGCACATCCATATGATGCTGTCTGTTTGCTGTGCTATGATATTTTGATGCATGGGTATCATATCATAGCAAGTTAAACTAGTACACTGTCACTCATTCTCATTGCTGGCCAAATGTGAATATCTTGTTTTGAATTTAATTTTACCCATTTCCTTACTTGATTCTATCCAGTCTTAGACAGAAAAAAGCCCAATTAAAAGTGCAGTGGCTCAAAAGAGACTTCCGATTGTTTATGTGTCTTTCTTGGTGTTATAAGAGATAAAAAAAAAAAAACTTGTGAACAAGCTTTGGGGTTACATAACTAAGAGGTCAGTATTTCTTTGAAGAAATAAAATAGGTAAAGTTTAAATGTTGCAGTTAGTGTTTTACTGCCATTTCTTTCAATTGTAATATTCAGGAGTCTCGGTCACACCTGTGTTGATTGTCCTCACAAGCAGCAGCAAAGAAACCCCAAAATCAGCAAACTGTGATTACATTTTATCAAAAATTAAAGGTCACTAAAATACAGCCCTATGAGTGAGAGAGAGAGTGAGAGAGGGAGGGAGGGAGAAAGCGATAGATAATGTATGAAAGAAAGAGGGAGAGAGGAAGGAGAGGAAATGGAGGGAGTGAGACTCAGTGCTGACAGACTCACATTTCCTGGGTCCTGGTTTGTTCCTGCTCTCTCCTCCATGATCCACACTGTGGGAACAGCAGAACAGACAGTGACTGAGTGACACACAGTGTGGAAACTCGCTTTACTTACAGCAGTGTGTCTATGAGGTGCAGTGTGGAAACTCTCTGTACTTACAGCAGTGTGTCCATGAGGTGTAGTGTGGAAACTCTCTGTACTTACAGCAGTGTGTCTATGAGGTGCAGTGCGGAAACTCTCTGTACTTACAGCAGTGTAAGTGTGTCCAGTTTAGCAGCAGAGAGCACTCTCACTCCTGAGTCTCCTGGGTGATTGTAGCTCAGATCCAGCTCTCTCAGGTGTGAGGGGTTTGAACGCAGAGCTGAAGCCAGAGAATCACAGCCTCTCTCTGTGACTTGACAACCTGACAGCCTGCAGGGAGAACACACCTTATAGAAACTGAAATTAAATAGCGCTGTGAAATTATAATCCTTAAAAGCAATTATCAACCCCATTGCAATGCATTATATATATGCACTTATTAAACAATGACTTGGTTAATATATTTTTTTCCGATTGACTGAAGGCTGTCCATTTTTTTTGGATAACCACACAGTGAAACGATATAATGGCTGGCTATGAATCGGTTCTTTTTTATGTTTTTTATTTAGAATATAACAACAAATGACCAGACATTACAGGAACAAAAACTTCAACACAATTAAAAAAAAACACAAGGACATACCATAATAAGCAGTGGGGACAACGATGGGGAAGGCATTGTATTCAATTGAACTGAGTTTTTGAGTTGCAGAACTGAGACAGTGTTGTTGCACATATTCATTTATGTAGGACTGATGTATGTTTAAGTCTAGTGTTCATTTGTTGATTGGTAATGAGCCTGTATTGTCATGGTGAGAAAAGAAAGTCTTTTTCTGGGATAGCATTTTACTGGGTAGAAATGAATGCAGTTTAAGTAGCAAAAGGAGGGGTGAGGTTATGAAAGTTAAGAGTAAAATTCTGCTGGGTATCCCTCTAGACCTGGGGACATGTTGGGTGTGAGTCCTAGCAGGACACCTGTTAACTCTTATGTTTCAATATGTTATATTCAATTCCAATGTTATGTTATTGCTGGTATTGAGCAAGTACTGGGTCTTTTATTGTGTTATGACGGTTAAGCTGCTGAATAGTCCAGTGCAAAGTGTTCAGTCTCTCAAAACATCTGTCTCAACAAGTGAAAGGGCTGGAACTGGGTACTGTATTAACTTTAAACAAATTCTCCCCACCACAGTGAGGATATATATAGACACAGTTCAGTTTCAACAAATAAATACAACACTGTCTAGTCACATTTTAACCTAGTCTATGTGGGCTACGTTAAAGACGATGGACATTGTAGCTAATATTAATGTTTATGTTATCTATCGCTAGGTAATTACAGACACTGCTTGGATGACATTTTACTTTTTGAAATGGGTTAAGTTGCAGCAATGTAAATGTGTTTCTCTCAAACTACAAGGCAACATTTTTAAACTGCATTATTTTAATGATTCTCCAGATTATAAGCCCATTCCTAGCCATATTCTACAAATATTTACATATAAGATAATAACTTTTCTTAAAATATAAAATAGTATTTTCTCAAAATAATGACATAGTAAGATAAAAGAAGTGCTTAATTATTTAGTTAGTTAAATAGGTATGGTATCAGTAAAAGAATCCTCTCCTGGCAGTACATTTAAAGGAAAATAAACCACTTCCACCCTGATGTTTTATTTCATGGAACTGCACTGTCAGTCATGATTTACTGCTAAATATTGTGTAAAATATAATAAGAACAGTATGATAGAGGAATTAGTAGGATGGATATTGTATAATTATTCTGATTGGAGGGATAGGTTGTTTATTGTAATGCATATGAGGATTGCACATATTTTGAATATTGAGAATGTGAAATGTTTGCACTTCATTATCTTGTATACACTGAAATTATCTGGTTTGAATCTTATGGACAAGAACACCTAAAAATTTTTTTATCAAATTATCTGGAATATGGCATAGAATTTTTTGTCCAAATCATTATTAATGCTAGAGGGATATTTCGTCACAATTAAATGAAAATGAAAGTGGGGGTTTATTAAATTAATCAAATGAAATGAAAATGAAAGAGTGGGTTTGTGCTTATTACTCACCCCAGTCTCTGCAGTTTACAGTGTGGGTCCTCCAGTCCAGCAGAGAGCGCTCTCACTCCTGAATCCTGCAGCTCATTGTCTCTGAGGTCCAGATCTATCAGCTCTGAGTTTGGAGAACGCAGGACTGAGGCCAGATCATCACAGCAGCCCTCTGTGAGATTACACCAACCCAGCCTGTGGAGAGAACACACACACTCTAAATATACACCAACCCAGCCTGTGGAGAGAACACTCACTATAAATACACACCAACCCAGCCTGTGGAGAGAACACACACATTATAAATATACGCCAACCCAGCCTGTGGAGAGAATAAACAAACTATAAATATACGCCAACTCAGCTGGTGTCTAGAATGGGCTGAACTGGGCTCTGTCTAGACTCCACAATAAAATAATGGCTCCACTGCTGTAGCACTTTGGTGCAGATGTCTATTCTCTGTCAACAATACAACTAATCTTCTCTCTCCTCCCACAGGAACAGAAATTGGACTCTTTTATTTCCTAGGCCCTTCCCCCAGAACATGCCAATCATTACCTTAAAATATAACATATTATACAGTCAACTGTAATGGCCAAACACATGTTCAATATACATCAGTCCATTAATTATCACCATTTAAATCAGTTAAGTTACAATTACTTTCCAGAGTGCTGAATTATTTTAGTTTTAAAAACAAAAATCAATTAATGTTGGTTTGACCCAAAACCTGGCAATGGCAATTCAAGGCAGACAATACTTAGCTGGCTCAAGTTTCCATGGTTCTATTTGGGTCTTTACACCACCTGATGGTGCCGGAAGCATTCAGCTTCAGTGTCACAAACAAAAAAACGGAGCAGATGGAACACAGAAGACAGAACGGTTCTAAAATTACAAATGCAGGGCGCTAACAAATGATAAGTACAATAAAAGATATACATTCAAAAGACATTCGTGTGCGCTTGTGTTTGTTATGGTAACAAACTGTTAGGGGGTGTATTTGGTGTGGATATGTTTGTGTGTTTGACCCAGGGAAACCAGCAACTAATGTCAGGTGTGCACCAAACCAAATAACTTTGTGGTTTTAGCAAGCAGATGTCAGGGGAACAGAAAAACAAACAAACAATGTGTGTTACTGTCAGGTTAGGTTAGAGCTTTTGATTGCCGCTCGCAGCCTGGGACAGAGCCCTCTGTCACACCAGCCAATGGAGGGCACACGCACGCACGCACACACACACACAGTAAATATACACCAAGCTGCCTGTGGGGGAAAGACATACATATAAACTAGGTATATGTAATAAGTCACATATTGTCATGTGAGTTAAATGATAAATAGAGGAAAGCTGTCTCTGGAATGCTGCCTCAATAGAGTAAGAGATCTACTTTTCTAGCTGCATTTCACCTGCTTGCTAATGCTTTCTCAAAACCAAGCTTGCAAATACTGATAAAGACAAACAGTGTAATGGGATACTTTTTAGTGACGTCATCCTATGTTTTTCATAATTCATAACTTATATGGAATATCACTATTACTGCAATATAACCATTAGCGAACATTAATAGGGATATTGGGTTGTTGATAGGTATCCTTAATTTCCTATAAAGGATTTAGCAATAGCTAACTTACTAGCTAGTGGCTTGTAGAGTAGTCAGCTAGCAAACTTCTAGTTTTAATAGACTGCCTTGTTTAAGGGGTGGGGGCAAGAATGTTTATGAACCTCACAGCCTGGAGTATGAAGCTGTTTAGAAACCTGGTGATTCTGGTACGGATACTTCTTTACCTTCTCCCAGATGGTGAGAGGGAAAACAGGCTGTGGGAGGGGTCCTTGGAGTACTACATATACTGGAAATACCTGATAGTGACAAGAGATTATGTTTGGCTAGGTGTTGCTTGTTCAAATATCATCTATTTTTTGGCTTCAACCAAGCCAAATATCTTACTGTTTTTTTGTCATAAATATACACCAACTTTGCCTGTGGATGAAACACACACACAAATGCATACACGCACAAACATACATACACACGCATGCATGCACACATAGAAGACATTTTCTCTCTCTAATCTATTCTTGCTGATTATAAGGAACGCATGTCAGACTAGCATCTCATTTTCACACTGAACATTAGAAAAGGAGAATTCTGAGGAGCAACCACACCACTGGCAACGGTGGGCAGACCTTGGCGATGTGGACCAAAAATACAATTATTAAAATTTTTTCTAGACGAAATAAAAAAGATCAAGACACAATTCAAACAAGTATCTTCTTTACAAAGGATAAAATAATTAGACTTGTGTTCTGTATCAACTAGGCCTACACAGGCAATAACAGTTACGCAAGAATAACAAATGATAACAAAAGAATGAACAGCAGTATTACAGGTATTAAGTATAATTAAGTATAAGTATTATAATTATAAATTTATAATCCACACAGTATACAAAATTGATCTTCTCACGACAGCTAGCTAGCTCTCCCAGCATCCTGGTGTGTCACATCATCATGATTTTATGGGTGAAATATCAATGTAAACATGTCTGAGAAATGTAGAAGGGCTGATGCTTCGTCAAAGCTGAAAAAGGAGGTTAGGCTCAGACCTGGGGCCCAATAGAGAAAGTCATTGTTCTTTTGGGATCCAAGATACGAAAAATTCATGACTATTCCTAAGTAAGTGTGGATTTCACTGCCTTTATGCTTAAAACAGTATACCATATATAAACCATATACCAAAATGGACAAAAACATAAATAAAACAATGAGCACTGGTATTAAAATACCCATAGGTGTACAGTGCCCTCCACAAACATTGGCACCCCTGGTAAACATGAGTAAAATGGGCAGTAAACAATTATTTTTATCGTTTACCTTTTTGATCTTTCATTCAAAATATTCACAAAAATCTAACCTTTATTTGAAGTAAAATGATTGGAAGGGAATCTAAATCTTATAATGATGTAAATATTAACTTCCTCACTCCAACCACACGTCACATCTGATTTTTTAAAGACAGATTCTCCCAAAGTGTTGAATAGGACTCTTAAAGGTTCCTGGCATTGCCTTGTGCAATGTCAATCACCTGGGAGAAATATGGCAAAAGATGCACTTGCGCCAGGTCTGAATTCAGCCGTAAATAATATAGATTTACTCTGCCATGTGATGACCCACCATTTACAAGTCTGCGACCCATTTTGGGTCACAACCCAAAGTTTAAGAAACACTGCCTTAGACAATGTAAGCCCCATGTCAACCCTATAATCACTAAAACAATTTCAACTTGGTGTACAGTCAAAAAGCATGCAATTTCAACCAAAGATGGCACACTCACTCTCCTATGTTAATAATGTAGCTCTCTTAATCAGGGATCGTATGCTCATATAAATCTTTTGCCACTGCGACTATGTGAAGAAGGGATATCCCTACACCATATTGCCATTGACTGGGACATGGTTTGGTCTAATATAATCCTTGCTTCTCTGAACCCAACTCACAAGATGAAAAATTTTAATGTCACTCGTAGATTATATCGGACTCCTCGCAAACTATTTTTAATGAAGTTGCAAGACACACCTGTCTGTCCTCTCTGTCAAAATAACACCCTCTCAACAACAAACCCCCTGGCAGCCGAAGTTTTGTTAATAAATGAGGCTTCAGTCCCCAGCTTGTCATTATGTAAGTGGTCTGATTTCAGCAAAGAAAAAGATTGCTCTGCGATGGAACCACCTCTCTCTGTTGTCCCATCTTCAGTGGACTCATTCTTTTTGGATGTCATACATATGGAATTATCTACTGCTCATATCCATGGTTCATGAGAGAAAAAAATCAGATTGTGGAGTGACTCTGCTGTTTACTACAAACACTGTTATGAGATTCTGCTACATGACTGTTCGCCTGGGGCCTGTTGGGGGGAGGTGTCATTCTTAGACATCCTTTTTTAAAGTGTCATCTCATATATGTGTATGCACTTTTGTTTTGTATTTTGTTATGCTTTTCCTGTCTCATGGATAAATAAAATTAAACAGTATAGTATCTATATAGCTGTAAATTAAAATATCATACCTGCACAGAATAACAAAAACATTTATATGTACGCACCTATACAGCACTACAGTATCATTATACCTGTACAATAAAAATATACTGTATGTCTCCTCCATACAGTATCTTTACATGTACACAATCAGCACCGGTGGTAGGCCTATTGTTGGTAGTGAACCTATGGAGTTTTGGAGCGAGTTGTACATAAAATGCAATTTATTATACATTATAAATAATATTTTAATATTAAAAGAAATTATTTTCAAACCACAACGTTTGCCAACTTCAAAGCTAGTTGGGTTGGTGGAGCTATTATGCATTTGTTATACTAACAAATCAGGAAAGTATTAAAAGATTGCATATTACTATTTTCAGCACTTGCACACATGACATAAAATCATGATTCCACAATACATACGTTTTGCATACCATTCTAAACGTAAATTAGGATTAACCTATTTAAATGACTTTATTACCTAGTTTTAGACATGAGGTTTTATACTGATTTGCTTTGCTTTGATAGAGGAGTAAGAAGAGAGGGATAGAACTGTTTAACATTTCTCTGTTAAAAAAGCCATGACCATTAAATCTCCATACTAAATTCTACACAGTACACAGCACTACTCACATTAGCTGCCGTAGTTTACAGTTTGGACTCTTCAGTCCAGCACAGAGCAGCTCCACTCCTGAATCTCCCAGGTTATTGTTGCTGAGGTCCAGCTCTCTCAGGGGTGAGTCTGATGACTGGAGAGCTGAGGCCACAATTTCACAGGACTCCTTTGTAAGGTCACAGTTGCCAAGCCTGAAAAGAGGGGTTAAAATACTGTATTATTACATATTAAACATGTAATATTTGAATTGTGATACTGATGTGCCCATTGATGAAGAGAGGTGTAGCACTTTAGGCCTGAGAATCATACATCATGTTGGTTTAAAGTCTAACATGTCTGCATATGTATTCTGAGAGGGCAGCCCGTAGCCTTTGGAAGCACAAATCAATAATTTATATGCACCTCTGGAAGAGACAACCGATGTAGATATAGGCAAACACTGTTAGAACGTTGTTTTAAGGTACTCATGGAGAGCTCTCAACATGATAGCAGAATCAGCTTTGCGAAGTATGAACAGACATACATTTCAGACCACTAGAAATCCTGCCCATTTTTACACCTAAAAACACCTGGCCAACGGCTGGGGAAAGCGAGCGTAGATGTTGGAATGTCTATGTCTGACGCAGGACATCCTAACAGAAGACTTAACAGTGGAGTTATCTGATCCTATGTCTATGTTGTACTATGTCTTATGATTACAGAAAATTCCAGAAGTGTAGTTGCATCATTTTGAGTGCATAATGAGTTACCTGGCAAAGTGCTGAGAGGTTTTGCACAGTTCCCAATGATAATCATACACTGACACACAGTTAAAGGCAGCAAATTAGGCTTCATAAAAAAATATAGAATTGTTTTTGCTCTTGCACCTCATAAAAACTTCATAACCTTCATAAAAACAGTCAATCTTGATATCTCAAAGGCCCTTTACATTTAATAAAGTGGCAACTGAAGCCACCCATTATTCTAATCCCACCCTCATGGCAAGCTAGTTTTATGTTACCATAGAGCAGTGTTTATTGAGCATAAGGTCATGACCCTAAATAGTGGGTTGCCTCATGGAAAAGTAAATCTCTAATCATTTTGGGCAGAATTCCGTACTGCTCTTGAGTGCATTTGTAGCTGTTACACCCAGGTAATTGACATTGTGTGGGGGCCAGGAAACTTTAAGCAAAGAGTCTTTGCTCTCCCTGCCAACCTACCATCCTGTTGGCCACACCCATTTCTCATGACAGAAAAACACATTTGTTAACTGGGTTACATAGCTGTAACCCAGTTAATTAGTATTCCTGTTTGTGAGTGTCAGGCTTTTTAGTAAAAGTTTGAGTTGGTCAAGACTTAAATGGCTCTACTGTATGCATGCTCCAGATACCAGGTACCAGGCTATACAGGTTGAGCATATATAAACAAGTACGTACACGTAATAAGTCCGAAAATCCAAAATGCTCCGAAAGGTTTTTGAGCGCCGACATGACTCCACAAGGAAAATTCCACACCTGACCTATGCCACTTTCGACCATCCCTATAGGGTGACCAGATATTCCGAATCCAAAACTGGGACACATTGTGTGATGTGGACGTGCAAAAAAAGTGATGTGGAAACTCCAGACTATGACCAAACTCAAGACCAAAAAATACTTTGTTAAAATACTTTGTAAAAAACTTGAACTTAAATAGATAATATATATCAATGTTTCAAACACATCTGCAGTATAATAAACAAAAAATAAACAACAAAATTCATCTAGAATAAACAGAATTGCACTGATTCAGATCACTGTCGCTGGCGTTTTCCCCGCTGAAGTAGTTTGCAAAGGTGCTACTTCCTGCATGTAGCCACCGCTTATCTTTGGCCGTCTTATTATGACCTTTTGTGTCGCACGACTGAAAATGTACTCTTGCAGTGAGTGCAGAACGCTTCATTTTCGTTACTTCACAAATAAAAGAGTAAGCCTCCTGGAAAAGACAGACTTTCTCTTCGGCATGACAGCTAACCGTTAGCGTACTGACAGATTCTCTCAGACAGAGCCAGTTTTGAATTCAGATGCATGGTGAATTGTTTGTTTTTTGATTGGGTTAGGTAATAATGAGTAGGGCAGATCATGATAAACATATGTAAGCGCTGAAAAGAAGATTACTATTATTATTATTATTATTATTATTATTATCATTTTGGTGGTGAAAACCGAGACCATTGGGTAGTGCATGTTGAAAACCGGGACATTTTACTGTTTTACTAATTTTTGTCGGGACTAGGGATGCCCAACTTAAAAGTGGGACAATTCCGGACAAACCGGGACATCTGCTCAGCATACCTACATACGACCGAAAAAAATACATTTCCTACCACATATATGTCCGTGGTCCCATAATATAATATAATATAATATAATATAATATAATATAATATAATATAATATAATATAATATAATATAATATAATAATTTTTACTGTCCACACAAATGAAGAAATTTGCCTTAGGCTTCACAGGTTGGTTAGACACATTACAATAAATCAAATAAATAACACAACCTGTACAGTACAGACAACAATAACGAACCTGATTCCTGTGTAAATGCAATTTAAGAATTTAGCAAAGTTATTGCATTTGATAAGAAAGACTTTTTGTAAATGTTCTTGGTTGCTGTAGCGGCTCTATAGTGTCTTCCAAGAGCAGTTTTATGAATTTATTAAAAGAATCAGACACAATTTGGTGGGCTTTTTGTTTCACCTGCGTTTTATATATACACCCCAGTAGTTACTTCTCTTTCCCAACTGTACTGGCCATGTTTGTTATTCTGGGCTATTTACTTTGCTCTTAGCCCCCAGGTGCCCATACTATGTACACATATTAAAAGTTAAAACATTTTCAAATTGAAACAATACGTTTCTAAAAGAGTTCAGAAATCCCGATCGGAGAATGGAATGTAGCGGATGTAACCTATTTAACACATATATTACTCAATCAGATACATAAGTACTGCATGTGTACAGTATCTTGGCTATTTAGTCAATACAGCCACACTACACTACAGTATCCTATGTAGCTTTGCTAAGGACGTATATAATGTGGCGTTCGTGTTTGCACAACGTCCAAGTCACATAACGACCTATTTCACAGAACATATCATGGACTTTAAGCGTTGCATACCTGTATACATTTAAAAAATGAAGAAAAATATTAAAGTAAATTTAAATATAAAAATTACACCTGGTCGAACGTCTGCCAGTGCTAACGGCTGTGTGAGTATGATAGTGACCATTAGACAATATCCCGACATTGCGTACATCTTCTACATGCTACATGTGTACTTCTACATGCCATGCTGACATACATCCGACTTATGTCCATTTCGTGATACAACCCATTGGTCAGAACGGAACTCTGATTTATGCTGGGGAATGGCTATATATGCAAATATTCCAAAATCCAAAAAAATCCAAAATCCGAAACACTTCTGGTCCCAGGCATTTCAGATAAGGGATAGTCAGCCTGTATCTTATTATTCACTTGATTATCAGAAACAATTCTGAGTAAAATAAGCTTTAGTATTCTATTTATTTTTCTTTAAGTTCCTTCCAATTTATCGCTATTTCAGTGGAATAACATCCTGTTTGAAATTGTCTTTTTGGTTTCAGTTATTATGGTACATTCATTTATATGATCTAATTTAAAGGCAGACCAACTGAATGGGTGGTTTAACACATAATATGATGACACACATAATATGGAAATGGAAATGTTGATCCAAGTGATTATCATTTTGAGATTCAAATCACAATATGTTGAAAAATAATCACAATGATTTTTTGTTCATATTGTTCAGCCCTAATGTGTACTCTCCCAAAATCCACATGCATTTCTGAATAAAAATGCTGCTTCCTTTAAACATGAATTCAGGTTGGGAAAATATATTTTCTGTTTCTGCATTCAACAAACATTGAAAACCAAAAAATGTGTCAAATACATACTGGTTTCCTTCCATTCATACACTGAGTGGGATCTAGGGGTCAAAAAATACATCTTTGAATTTCAGACACTTTGATATGGGTTTCATGGCACTTTAATCTCACCATAAACATAAAGTTCTTAGGAAATGTCAGTGTCAATCATCTGCATTATGAATGACATAACAGTACTCACATGGCCTTCCTGCAGGTTCTCACTACTGGTACCAGTCTCTGCTGACCTGCTGCTGATGTGTTGTACATCTTCAAGTCAAACTCATCCAGGACCTCCTCTGACATCAGTAACACAAAGGCCAGAGCTGAGCATTGGTGTGGTTCCAGCTCTTTATCAGAACGTCTTTCTGATCTCAGGTAAGTCTGGATTTCCTCCACTAGAGAGCTGTCATTCAGTTCATTCAGACAGTGGAACAGATTGATGGTCCTCTCTGCTGAAGACTCTTCACTGATCTTCTCCTTAATATACTGGACTATTTCCTCAGTGCTCCCTGAACTGCTTCTTAACTGTGTCAGTCGTCCTCCTAAAAGAGTCTGAGTGGAGTCCAATGAGAAGCCCAGGAGGAATCGGAGGAAAAGGTCCAGGTGTCCATTCTTACTCTGTAAGGCCTGATCCACGGCATTCCACTGTAACTCAGACAGCTGCATTCTGTTGTCTTCATTTTCAAATGATGCACTACAATTTTGATCCATGTCATTGAATTGTAACTCAGACAGCTGCATTTTGTCACCTTCAGGTCTTGATTCTTCTTGCCTGAGTACATTTCTGTTCTCATTTACACATGAATAAAATGCAAACATGGCAGCCAGGTACTCCTGAATGCTCAGATGCACAAAGCAGTAGACTTTCTCCTGATGCAACCCAGACTCCTCTTTAAAGATTTCTGTGCACACCCCAGAGTACACTGAAGCTTCACTGACATCAATGCCACTCTCTCTCAGGTCCTCTTCATAGAATATCAGATTGCCTTTTTCCAGCTGTACAAAAGCCAGCTTCCCCAGTTTCAGGATCATTTCTGTATCTGATGCTGAGATCTTTGGGTTTGTCTCACTGGTGCCATGATACTTCTGATTCTTCACATTAGTCTGAATGAGCAGAAAGTGTGTGTACATTTCAGTCAGAGTGTTGGGGAGAGTTCCACTGTCTGCTTTACCCCACAATGTCTCCAGAACTGTAGCAGAAATCCAGCAGAAGACTGGAATGTGACACATGATGTAGAGACTCCTGGATGACTTTATGTGTGAGATAATTCTGCTGGCCAGGTTGTCATCTCTGATTCTCTTCCTGAAGTACTCCTCCTTCTGTGGGTCATTGAACCCTCGTATCTCTGTCACCTGGTGGACGCACTCAGGAGGGATCTGATTGGCTGCTGCTGGTCGGGAGGTGATCCAGAGGAGAGCAGAGGGAAGCAGATTCCCCTTAATGAGGTTGGTCAGCAGCACGTCCACTGATGCTGACTCTGTTACATCACAGCAGATCTCATTGTTCTGGAAATCTAGAGGAAGTCGACACTCATCCAGACCATCGAAGATTAACACAACTTTGACTTCATCATGTTCAACAGTTTTAATGTCTTTCAGCTGTGGAAAGTAGTGCTGGAGAAGTTGCATCAGACTGAATTCTCCCTCCTTCTTCAAATTCAGATCTCGGAAAGGAAGAGTGAAGATGAAATGAATGTCCTGATTGGCTTTTCCTTCTGCCCAGTCTAGAATGAACTTCTGCACAGAGACAGTTTTCCCAATGCCAGCAATGCCCTTTGTAAGCACAGTTCTGATGTGTTTCTCTTGTCCAGGTAAAGGTTTAAAGATGTCATTGCAGAGGATTGCAGTCTCCTGTGTGGTTTGTCTCTTAGATGCTGTCTCAATCTGTCTGACCTCATGTTCATTATTGACCCCCCCACCTCCCCCCTCTGTGATGTAGAGCTCTGTATAGATCTCATTGAGGAGGGTTGGGTGGCCCTGCTGTGCCAAACCTTCAAATATGCATTCACACTTCTTCTTTAGATCACATTTCAGTGTCTGTTGGGCTCTTATCATGTGCTCATCTGAAAGGAAAAAATATGACAAACAATTAAAAAATAATAATTTAGATCAATTAATAAATAATTATAAATATTTAATCATTTAAATTATGATTTAACATGCAGTCCATGAGGAATTGATAAAAATATAATCTGGCAATATGAACAGCTTACACACTCAATTTTCAATTTAGCCGGGAACACTTTATTTTAAGGTTCAGAAAGCTTTGATTGGGCAGCAGTAATTGTTTCCATTCCACTTAGCTCACATACACATACTCACATACTAAGGGCAAAAACAAAGAACTGCACCTGTCTGTGGTGCTCATTTAACACTGTACTAAGGGCATAATGAAGAACTGTATCTGCCTGTGGTACTCATTTAACACTGTACTAAGGGCATAATGAAGAACTGCACCTGTCTGTGGTGTTCATGTAACACTGTACCAAGGGCATAATGAAGAACTGCACCTGTCTGTGGTGTTCATGTAACACTGTACCAAGGGCATAATGAAGAACTGCACCTGCCTGTGGTGCTCATTTAACACTGTACTAAGGGCATAATGAAGAACTGCGCCTGTCTGTGGCGTTCATGTAACACTGTACCAAGGGCATAATGAAGAACTGCACCTGCCTGTGGTGCTCATTTAACACTGTGCTAAGCACATAATGAAGAACTGCACTGTAAGAATAATAAACCAATTATTGTTTGATATTTTAACAAATGATTTTTTTCAACTAGCTTTCCAATGGTTACATTCTTAAAATAGGGCCTTGTGTGTTCACATCTCTCACATTTTCAGTCAAACAGCAGGATATTTGAAATGAACATAGGGAAATGTTCAACTGATCTGTTGTTTTTTTCTTCCATAAACTATGATACTATAATGTGTGATACAGTTCATTTTCACTTTCAGGGTACATGGGCACAACCTGGTGAATGTTACCATGTGTAGAGAGAAATTAGAGCACAGTAATTCAACTTTGCAAAGGAAACACATTAGCAATGAGAGAAAACTCTCACTCTTCTGCTCATTTCTCTCCAGGGAGTCAGCGAGATCCTTCTGCTTCATGTTCCTCAGGATGTGGAGTGTTATCTTCAGAGACCTCTCACTGCCACAGGTCTCCAGCATCTTCTCAACTATGTGCAGGGCCTCAAGGTCCTCCTTTTGAGTCTCAGTGCATTCTGGGTAACACTGACTCAGATGGCTCTGAAACTGTTTCAACTCCTCCTTCTTCAACTTCATTAGGGTATGCTGGAGAGACTGAAATAGACACACAAAAAGATGTGCTGTATCAGAGACTGAAATAAATGCATGAGGAGTTATGCTGTATCAGAGTGACTGAGATGAACACATGAAGAGGTGTCTGTCTCTTACTGGTGCAGCCACTACTGCACACCAGAATCATGGCGTGAGCCATACTTTGGGTGGAGAATATGCTGAATGAACCTTTGGAATGTACTTGGTTATTCATATGACAGAAACAGCCCTGGGGTACTTTTTCCCATTGTAAGGTTCTAAAATAGAATGTAATTGTTCAAGCATCATTGGAAAGACATTTTGTCAAAGTGTGCTGCATATAAATATATACTCCCTGCTGATAAATATTTTAATTATTTAATATATGGATATCACACATTTTTTGTGAGGGTTAAATCCATGCACCGCTCTCTCTTCACTGATCTCTTCTCTTCCAGACAGCTGGATTCTGCTGATTGCTGGACCCTGCAAAGAGGTTGGTGTTGCATCAGAAAACAGTCAGCAGTGAATGAAGAAAGAAACTGCTATTACAACTGTGTGTAAAGCACATTTTAAGAAATAAGTAGCTCAACCATTTTGCCTCCCCCTTTTCCATGTTCCTTTGTTTTCTGGATGGGCGATGGCACTCTGTGGCACTGTATTGCTTGCAAAATACCAAAGAGGCTTTTCAAGCAAGGGCAGACCTTAACTTAAAAAAACAACACTCATGATGGCCAGAAGGGAACTACATTTGGGGTTACCAATTAAATGTGAATTGGGTGTGGTATGACCCTCTTTGCTCTTGGCCCTAAGGTGCCCCTCAAATGTAGAATCATTTGATAAACATGCTCAACCACAGGGAGCCATCACCTCGCTCTCTGGCTCCTTCCCCATTGGAGCATTTGTGTGTGAGTGTGAGTGTGTGTTTGTGTGTGTGTGCATTATATGTGTGGCATCGCTTTCCCCTTGTCTGAAGAATATTAACCCAACTTCATACGAATAAGAAAGGGAAGTCACCTCCAGAAGTCTTGCACATTGGAATTTAGTTTGGCTGCAGTGTGTATATTTCTGACAAAAGCTGATCAACAAGGCTGATCATTTCTATATCAAATTCAGTGACTTCATAAATACTTTGTATAATTAGTAGTTTAATAATAATTATTTAATTTAAAGGATCAAAGCAGAAGATCAATCTGAAAATCCGTTTCTTTAAAAATTTAAGAGACTGGAGGAACCTTTACAATATACAAAGTAAAATGATGAAGTTCAATTTTCCTTCACATTTTTCTGCTTTGAAAGTGCATGGTGGTATGACAAAGGCAAACTTTCAGAGCAGCTTCTTTTTCTTTGAAAATTGAATTTCAGGTAGAAAAGTTCTGTTTTTTGCTTACAACACTAAAATATGGTGCAATATTTACATATTACTAACCCTTTACTGTTTAAAATAGTTTCAATATTATTAACCATGTCTGAAATAGTTTGGGCTTCCAGTTAACCCTGGTTAATTCTCTCCTGCTAGATCTTCTTGGAGAATTATTAATTACATATTTGTGTTACAGATGATTTGGTGAATGATGGTGAAAACAGCGAATACTTTCAAAGTGTCACCAGACTGTGCTAACTTAAAATAAGGGAATTCTCAGGAGGTCAAGAGCATTCAGTTTACAGAAGTAACTTGGTTCTGGCAAAGCAATTTTCTTTTAAGGGATTTAAAATTGGGGACAGAAGTTTTGGTGCTCAAACATCAAACCTACAGCACATGGAGACAAAGCTTCATGTTAACCTCATTCTGTTACTGCAGCGCTAACTCACAGCACATGGAGACAGAGCTTCCAGTTAACCTCATCCTCTTACTGCAGCTCTAACTCACAGCACATGGAGACAGAGCTTCCAGTTAACCTCATCCTCTAACTGCAGCTCTAACTCACAGCACATGGAGACAGAGCTTCCAGTTAACCTCATCCTCTAACTGCAGCTCTAACTCACAGCACATGGAGACAGAGCTTCCAGTTAACCCCATCCTCTTACCGCAGCTCTAACTCACAGCACATGGAGACAGAGCTTCCAGTTACCTCATCCTCTTACTGCAGCTCTAACTCACTCCACATGGAGATGGAGCTTCCAGTTAACCTCATCCTCTTACTGCAGCTCTAACTCACTCCACATGGAGACAGAGCTTCCAGTTAACCTCATCCTCTTACTGCAGCTCTAACTCACAGCACATGGAGACAGAGCTTCCAGTTAACCTCATCCTCTTACTGCATCTCTAACTCACAGCACATGGAGACAGAGCTTCCAGTTAACCTCATCCTCTTACTGCAGCTCTAACCAACAGTACATCTACGTACCTACACCTGAATGTGAGATGTAACAAGTCTACATAATTATAATCTCAGTAGATGAGAAAGTATTTTTGTGACTCTTGAAGTTTGTAAAGAAATCAGTTCTTTCCCACATTCAGCTTTACCCGACTGAAAGCCCATTTTCCCAAACCAACAAAAGCCAGTCAGTCATGAACCTGTTTAATTACCTTGCATCAGCTGTGGACTCTCCCTTGAGGTTGGGTGTTCCTTCCATGGACCTGTCACTCTTCACTGACAGACAGCTTGGTACAGCTGACCCTGCTCTCTCCACCTGGACCCTGTGGACAAAACATGGAGACAGAGCTCCTAGTTTACCTCACCCTCTTACTGCAGCTCTAACTAACAGCACAGAGAGACAGAGCTTCCAGTTAACCTCATCCTCTTACTTCAGCTCTAACTCACAGCACATGGAGACAGAGCTTCCAGTTAACCTCATCCTCTAACTGCAGCTCTAACTCACAGCACATGAAGACAGAGCTTCCAGCTAACCTCATCCTCTTACTGCAGCTCTAACTCACAGCACATGGAGACAGAGCTTCCAGTTAACCTCATCCTCTTACTTCAGCTCTAACTGGACTTCCATCTCCCACCTTAAAAGTATCAGATCTTTTGAATGCTTATTGTCATATTATGTACAATAGTATTAACACTGATTCAGACATATACACTGAACTGAACCCTCCTTAAACCGGACTAATTGGGGAGAAAGGGAGTACGATATAACCGATAGTACAATGTAACCAGGTGATAATGAAAAAAAAAAAACACAGTAGTCCCACCTCGGCTGTGGTATCAACCCATTTTTACTCAGAGTTCGGTGTTCAACAATACTCAGGAGGTCCTCTATACTCTACCAGCTACATCAGACCACCTTACCTGCTGACCTGTACAATTCCATCACACCCAGGCACACTGTTTGTTATTCAGGCAAGGCATATGTCCTCTGCAGAGGTCCACCAAAAGTAAACACTATCGAGTTTACAACACAATCATTTTACTGTATGTTGATCACTTATGGCACACACGCTCTGAACACACATTTCCCCCATTCTAACAAAGCTTTGGAGGTTAGAGATCTGAACTTGACCAGATTACACCATACATGTTACAGCAGAAATTGTTTGTCATAACCAAAATCTGTTTTAACAAGGTCCACTATAATGAGGGTTCTGTGTACAAATGAAATGACATTCATATTGTGGCCAAATAAAGTGGTTTTCTCAAGTATTTGTCACCATAATGAACAATGAATGCACTACTGAATGACAAGTTAAAATAAAAGAAATATAAAAGTTAAGTCCATGAGTTTTTGAACAACAATTAATATGATTAGTACAGGGATGATCACGCAACAAATACTGTTAGAGTGTAAGAGCCTTTGCTTTGTGTGACCTCATCTTGGTCCACCTTAATTTAAACAAAGAACCACCTTAACTACCCACTTAAGTCATTATGTGAAAATGTCAGAGACCGTTCACTGGTTTTACACAAAAACATAGACATTTGATTCAGAGAAAAATGTGACGAATCTTATTAAACCTGTTTTCATCCCCCTTCAATTATAATTCTCTTGTGATTATTCACCACAACACCGCACCAGTTCTAAGATATAAATGGTCAACTTAAATACAGACAATAATAAACTCAAGATCATCCTCTGGTGAATAGGTAACCATTACTTTGGAAAAAGTAGCCCAAATACAAAAGATAAATTATTTCAAAAATACCAAAGGCATTGCCACACTTGAGTTAGTTATAATGTAGTTAAACTAGCGTCACAACCTGTAGCAAGCTACTCCCCAACATCAAGGCTGCAGTCCAAAAAATGCTTGCTTTTTTGTGCTCACTTGCCCTTCAATGGAGGGGGGAATCCCCAAAAAGTAGATGTAAGATGTAAGATGGCCGCCACCATAAGGGTGATTCCATTCCAGTTTTATCGAGCGGAGGGAGGATTTTCATTTGCTCAAGCCCTACACCGGAGCCAACATAAAGCATCCCTTCCAGCAGTGATATTGCCCATAATGCACGGCGGTGCTTGCTTGCTTGCCCATGCTATAAACTTTATTTGAATATCATCCTTTTGCTACCAAAGATAGCGGAGGCATTACAAGCCGTAGCCATGCATTTTGTTAATAATAGCCTACAATTACTGAATCTTAGCAACCCTTAGCTTCAATCATCCACACAGCATGAACTAGAATTTTCTGTTGAGCACTTAGAATTTTAAATCACCATTTCATCATAAAGGAATCGTGGTAGAATTCGGGTTAATTCTTCTAATATCGATATTGATTTTTAGCTTCATCTTTTTACCTATCTCTATACTCATGAACTTTTACACACTGTTACATTTCACACTTATTTATCATTATTTGGTTTATTAATCTGTTTTATCATATTTTACTGTTACCGATTTTATTAATTATTTTTAGTTGTCTATGCAAAGCACTTTAGGATGCATCCTGCTCAAAAGGTGCTACACAAATAATAGTAGCCTATAATAACTATTGTTATGATTAGTTATAGTATTATAATATTGTTAGGTTATCATTAAAATATTCACACAGATAAGTGGCTTGACATTGGAAAAAACCTTTGCAACTTTACTGAAAATAACATCACATCAATTAATAGTAGATAAAAAAATCAATTTAAAATTATTTTATGGTTATGGAAACTATAAGGATTTTGGCATGGAGAATTACACAGTATCTAGCTAAAATGCATCTTCACTGACTTACTATATTGCTGGTTAAGTTACATAATGCAGCCTAGAGAGAAGAACTCACTTCATCTTTGCATTAGTTATGCAGTGCAGAATTGAAGTGTAACAGGTACTGCAGTCCGCATGGAACGAATCAAGTCGTCTGCATGGTCACTGAAACTTTCATTTTGCTGCAATCCAGTCCTTGTGAAGGAACGCAAAGTGAGGAAAAACAGCCATAACCCCTCCCCTCCATTGCTCCCCCTGGCAGAATTTTATTTTGGATCGGAACACAGCCCAAGGGTGCGGGTAGGGGGGTGCAAAGGGTGTTGCATCACCCCCTAGTGATCGAGAGTGGAACAGTGCAAACTATATTTTACTGATTGGTGTTATTTGATTTAGCAAGTAAGTTAAATATTACATTTAACATTTTTAAATAACTTTATATGTATGGGGAACTGAAGGGGATTATAATTTTGAGTGTAACTAAAGGAAAAATACAAGGCAGCATCAGGTCAAAGTCCAAGGCAATGATGTAAGCCTAGCTTCAAGCTAGCTAGCTAGCTAGCAAATGGCACAGAAAACAATATTTGACTTCTTTACTTCAAAAACTCAAGAGGTGACCAAAAGTACTTCCATAACCAAAACAGCAGCAGCTGGCTTTGAGGAAAATGTGTGTCTTGTAAACCGCCACAATGTTGGAAGAGTCATCCACCTCAACTACATATGGGTATGTTCAACGTACAGAGATGGGATGGTTAATAGATGCAATAGACATATAGCCAGTAGGTGTCACAATACACATGTGAAAAGTCTAGTGATCCGTTATGTTACAGCAGCGCAGATGCATTTGGTGGGTGACAGGAAGTAGGACTACATACATAAAGTGCTAGTTTACAATGGGAAGGAAGAATTTTGTGGGGTAACAGACAGGGAACAGCAGGATAACATTTCTGTGGTGAAAATGGTTGAACACTCTCCTAGGTCTTCACAATGTTTACACAGTTAAACTGTTTTAAATTTTTATTTGAAGTCCAGGGCACCCTTGCCATGTCTCTGGCTTCGGCTTGCACTGCTGTCATTTTGTTTCAAATGAATGACTTCAGGTCATTTCGTAGTTTGTGATATTCGCCAGTGTGACCACAGGAAACTCAAAGCACACGGGCACAGAGCTTCCTGGTAACTTCATCTTCATGCCTACTATGACCTGTAATACACCCCAGCTACACTTGAATGTGAACTGGTACGACCCAGCTACACCAGAGTGTGACATGGTATACCCCTCCTATCAGAAGTGGAAGACTCAAGTCACATGATCTGACCAATCAAAAAATGTAACGGGATAGGCAATATAATAATTATCGAAAGCAAACAGTTTTAAAATGTATCTTTGACAGACTGAAGGCAAATTCCCAAGACATTAGCCAGTTTTTGTCATACACAATTTGGAATGTGATAACCCTCAAAAACTCTCCTCTGAGGTTCCTTGGTTGCTCAATAGATTTTTCACTCTTTACTGACAGATAGCTGGGTACAGGTGACCCTACTCTCTCCACCTGGACCCTGTGAACAAAACATGGATTGTTCCACCGTTGATAAGTAGACAAAAAGAAACAGTTGCAGAACAGTGGCAAACACTGACTATTTCAACAAGCTGCAATCACATTTCAGGCTGTGATACTACATTACTTGAGACATCTCTATAATGCAAGAAAAATAAAAGTAGGCCCCACCTACACCAGGCTGTGGCCATAGTGAGGTATAATGAAACATTTGTGTAAATATTAGCTTGTTTTACTACCTTTTATCACCCGTGATCTCTCCTCTGAGGTTCCTTGGTTGCTCCATTGAGTGGTCACTCTTCACTGACAGACAGCTGGGTACAGGTGACCCTGCTTTCTCCAAACGAGCCCTGTCAAAAACATGTATTTTTTCTCTCTTGATAAACAGACTAAATAAATGAACTGTCAAACACTTGAGTATCCCTTTATTACCACTACTTAAAAAAGAAAAGGTGATTCATGCACTTTTACCTCTTGCTGTGAGGGCTGGAGGTTCCAGCGCTGGTCTCTTGCTCCCCAGAGAGACTCATTTTACAGACAGTGCCCCCTGTCTCAGGAGTCTAGATTAGAACACGTCTCACCAGATCAGACCATGAGAGGGTTCTGACACAGTTCAGCAGACCTGTAAACACAGAAAAACAACTTACTGTGTAAACAGAGATAAACACACACACACCCACCACAGAGAGACTGACACACTCCTGTGTGTAAGAGTGTTACTGTATTGTGTGAGTGTGAAAGAGTATGTCGTTGTGTTGTGTGAGTGTTGTAAGTCTGTGTACTCCGTAACACATGGAGTCTGGTTCACTGCTCACTATTCCACACCAGCAGTGACAGAAACACTCACACCAAACAGTGGTGAGGTAACACTATTTTGTAAAAATGTATAAATTATTAAATCAATCGATAACCTGCCTACATTGTTAAGCCTGGAGTCAGGGTAACCCGGCCTCGGTTTAACTGAAATGAGCTAGCTTCCTCTGCCAGATCGCACCTCTTAATCCCCTCCCCGTCCCTCATCCTTCGCGTCTTCTACCGAAAACTCCCCGTCATCCACAAGTTCATCTCACATCGCAGTAAATAGGGTTAGCTTTCTTTTACTGTTTACAATTGCTAGCCAAGCAAATGTGCTGCTGCAAGAATAAGAAAGCAACTGAATTGTTTCTGTTGTCTCACAGACATACGATGCAATGGCCTAAAACTGTCAAAATATATCTTGCACATGTCTACTAGGCTACCTATTTAATCAATATACTAGCACAGACATACTGCGAAGCTGCGTCATTAACTTATGTTAATGTTAGCCAAGAAGGTCTCCCATCCTTAGTTAGACCAGGTAGCAGCTTGTTTTTGTCACTTTGTAGTTTTACCTGTACCAATTAGCTAGCTAGCTAAATGTTACACTGCCAAACTTGCTTACTTCACTTCATGCTCACCACATAATGCACTATGGCAACTGTAAATAGTTAAATGGTTCGGTATCTACTTACATAGTGTGTTTTTGCCATTTAATTTATGAGCCAGTTGTCTTTTGTGGACATGTGATTGTTCTGTGTGCCTTATTCTTTTTTCCAATCTGATGGAAACAGTAGTCTATGCTGTAACTTTCCAAAGGACACATACAGAATTTGACTGTCGTTACCCACTTGTTGCTATTGGTGAATATATGACCATAATCCCGTCAGTGACTATTTTATACGAGTGTATCATTCCCATTGGTAGAATGAAGCAGACACAATGTTAGAGACGGTTTATGGATTAAAAAATGACAGGATAGGACAAGGCAGATTTGGACCAAACAGAAGATGGTCCTGAATCTTCATGCTCCAGCAAGGGACAGCTATGTGGTAGGCTTTTCTGGTTATGAGTTAAAAAACAAAACAAACAAACAAAAAAAAAAACTAAATGAAATCTTTGTTAGTACAACCAAGTCTAAAAATGATTTTTGTTTGTTTTTCACACAAGATAAGGATCCAGATTTCATAATTTCCACAGACAGGCTTGCAAGAGATCAATATATAAGAAAGTGACCTATACAGCCACAACTAGAAGAGTATTTTTTATGCCTAGTGTGTGGTTTTGAACATGTCTGAACGTAATACAATAACGTGGTCGCTAATTTATTAAGTTTTGCAAAATATGGCTTTCAATTAATTACACAGACAAGAGCAATAAATAATTATTGTAGTCCTATTTAGACTATAATGAAACTACTATATCAGTACAGTACTACATCATTGATGGAATTGTAACCTTTCTAACAAAGTAATAATTGTAGCCAAATGATCAGAAGATCCTGGTGCAACGATGAGCAATAGCACGATGTAAAGATTGTAATTCTCTTTTTCTGCCTTCAGCATTTTCCTTCAGCGACTCGTTCTCTCACTTGCCTGAATTAATGGCTGCTTCACAGTCGCTGTTGATTATTATAGTAAATGAATAGACACTGGTCGCGTTATTAAAATTACACACAAAAGATAAACAATATAAAGAACAGGAGTTCGCGTTTTATGAAGGATATCCTTGAGCTGTAAAGTCGATAGTAAATAGGTAGGTACTGACCTCGATTTCGTGTGCTATCCAGAAACGTAAAGGGACGGCTACACTAATACGTTTAAGAAAGCTTTGCAAACAGCGACTATTGAACTGACAGGAGATGTCGATAGAGCTATAGCTCTCAAACGAGTCTCGCACTCAACTTTCTGAGATGTTAGTCCTCATTTTAGTCCTTTTTCCTTACACCACCTCTGTTAAATGGTGTAATGGCGTTAACTTTCAGTTTCACTCCGAAAACAGACGCAGAGAAACTGCTTTTTCTCATCGTAGACAGACTTTGGATAAGGAACTACATTGACTTTTAAGTCAGTGTTGTATACCTCCCCTTCAACCTAATTATGCGCGAATAATTTCACCTGAAACTACATTCCCGTTGCAGGTAAATAATCCAAGTCTCGAATGACTTCCGTCTTCCAACTGTGTTATATTCTTTGACAATTCCCTTAGAACATATGGCTAACGGTATCTCTGTTTTGTACCACTGCATCAAGTTTAACGTTAGTGCTGATGATATTTAAATATCCAAAAACTCAGAATACATGTTTAGTATATCCTCGATACAACCACTTACTTAAGGAAGAATAATGTTACAGTAACAGTTACCTTTCAAAGCGAAATATCCGCGCGAATTTCCATTCAAGTCAATGGAAGGCGATGTCAACTGTCAACGCTTCCGGGAGCAGATTTCTGGGCTGCGTTCCAATCCGAAATAAAATCCTCCCTTCACTTCTTCCTTCAAATCGAGTGAGCCCTCCAGTGACGTAGCAGGCGAGGGAGCCCTTCCCGAGTGAGGGGGAGCAATGGAGGGGAGGAGTTGTGGCTTTTCGAATTGGAATGACCCTCCCGGTTCTTCCTCACTTTGCGTTCCTGTGCAAGGACTGGATTGCCGCGCTAAAGACGGAGTTCTCTCTAGGCTGCGTTATGCAACTTAACCATTAAGATAGTTAGACAGTGAAGATGCATGTTAACTAGATATGCCTACATGTTAATTCCGCATGCCAAAATTCTTATATTTTCCATAACCATAAAATAATTTTAAATCTACTATTAATTGATGTGATGTTATTTTCAATAAAGTTGCCAAGCTGTTCCGACGTGTAGCCACTTATTTGTATGCACAATTTAATAATCAGATTAAATAATTATCACAATCATAACAATAGTTACAATACTGATTTGTGTAGCACCTTTTGAGCAGGGTGCATCCCAAAGTGATTTGCATAGACAAGTAAAGATAATTAATAATATCGGTAACGGTAAAATATGGTAAAACAGATCAGTAATCCAACTACTGATTAATAAGTGTGAAGTGTAACAGGGTGTAAAAGTACATATATGTAGAGACAGGTAAAATGATGAAGCAAAAAATAAATATCAATATCAGAAGAATTAACACAAAATTATGCTGCGAAACATATAGGCAATCATACCCATATGTTTAAATGGCGATTTAAAAACAATACGTGCTCAACAGAAGATTATTTTTCATGCTGTGTGGATGATTGAAGCCAAGGGTAGCATAATTGTTACATTTCGAGATTCAAAAAATGTAGGTTATTCTTAACAAAATTCATGGCTACGGCAGCTATGCCTCCACCAGCTTATGAGAGCTTATGGTTAAAACTTCATGGCCAAAACCTATGTGTTTTTTTGAACCAATTAACTTGATAAGCAGCTAATGAGTGTTGGACATTTCCTTTGAATCTGTAAGAATTAAATTACAACCACCAACAACATAGCATTTTAGTGAATGGATTGTATAATCAATCGGCAACAGAGGTCTTTAAACTTGGTAAACTTTGTTTTTAAATTTGCTTGTTCTTTGGTAGCAAGAGCATAATATTCAAATATAGTTTAACACATGGGCAAGCGAGCAAGCATCGCTGTGCATTCTGGACAATATCAACGTTTGGAGGGATGATTTTTCTTGGCTCCGTTGGAGGGAGTGAAACCGAGGGCTTAAGCAAATGAAAATTTGCCCTTCCCTCAACAAATCTGGAATGGAATCTCCCTCACGGTGGCAGCCATCTTACATACGGGACTTTTTGGTGATTCCTGCCTCGATTGGAGGGAAGTGAGCAGGAAGAAGCCCGCATTTCTTCGGATTGGAACACAGCCAAGAAAAAGTATTGGAACGCACCTATTGCCCCGCTGTGGCACATCAACGCAACTCATAGGAAATATGGCTCTTGTTAAAACAATGTCATTCTTAAAGTATCAGTATTAAGAAAATGGGGTATGGTACCATTTTCAATGGCAGGGTATCGTAATACTTTTCTAGTATCGATATATTGTGCAACACCACCAGTTATAATACATTGAAAGTATATTTCTTCCTCACATGGATGATATGGATGTCCAATGACATTCATTGAATGAATGAATGAAATCAGGATATTTTTTTCACAGTAATGTGCGTCATTTGTTCAATAAAAATCTTGCCAAAAATGGCAACACTGAATCAATTGCTAAAATGGTGTAAAAACACCATTACACCCTGGGACATCATAAGGTAAACAAAGTAAGAAACTGATATCAGTCCAGAGAGTGAAAGTAATCTTTGTACTCAATCATTTTACTGACAGAGGAAGGAAAACTTCAAAGGAAGCTCTGCACTCAAATGCCATTTTACAAAAAAGGAGTGAGAAAAGGGAGTAAAGGATGGACCAAAATGGAATAAAATATCACAGTGAAAAACTTTCTCTAAAAATGCCTGTGTTTATCACTTTCCTGCTCCAAACCCTGTGCCAGCAACTATTCCACAATCTTTCCCTCTGTTAATGACTAACCTGAGCTAGATTGTCAAATATTTACTCAAGGACAGAATAATAAACACCCTTCATGAGAACAAACCCTTTTTGTTTGAGTTCAGTCAGCACCTGCGTGGGTGCAGGCGGCAGGCAGTTACACTGGGTTATGAATCAATATGTGAACAATGAAAATAATAAAAGCAACAGCAGAAGTGACAAAACACCAAAACCTACTAATATGTGTATTTTAGTGTTATCTTTTACAATAGCTTAGTTGTAGGGCTGTGAGGAGGAATAACATAGAGGA